>JANHFL010004373.1:57658-71172 GCA_032468155.1 Oxyrhabdium leporinum
AGGAAATTATTGTGTATTTTCCATATAATTGTACTGATATTCATTATTCTTAATACTTTATATAGTGTTATAAAGAATCCATTGTTCATTATCAGTACACCTTCAATTTAATGCAAATCACATATTGTGAATATTTTAGAAAACTGAAGAACTATAAAACCATACATACATGGAATTAACTTGCCTAAACCTTGTATTCTCAGGATTAAGCAAGAACTGCAGTTATAAATAAAAGAAATCTGGATTCAGCATTTAATTGTTTTGGAAAATGCATTGATATTTTAACATATATAATTATTTAGAACACAGCTAGATATTCAGATGACTATCTATACTATACTGCAGAAATCTGGATGTAGGTCATTGCACTAGAATGAAGGAAGAGATATGTGGATACAATCTTGTGTGCATTTAATAAAGAGTTTGTGTTAGAGACACAATAGTTTGTGTATATATGCAGATGGTCTATTTATTGTATAGGTAATTCTAATTTTTATTATATTCTACCTGTTTCAAGTGTTGTTTCTGTTATGGAGAGACAGAAAGAGAGAGGGAGGTAGGGAGGAGAGAGTGGGAGAGATTCACATATATTGGACATTCCATGACCTGCTGCATCATCGTTTCAGAGATGTATTCTTACTTAGAGAAACAGAATCATAAGCAGAAAAAAAATGAGTGGGAAGAGGAGTTACTTCCTGTTTGCTAGCTTCCCCATTGAGTGGACTGACCTTCCTTCCTTCCTTCTTTCCTTCCTTCCTTCCTTCCTTTTCCTTCCTCCGTCCCTCCCTTTCCTCTCCTCTCCTTTCCCTCCCTCATTATTTCTTACTCTTATTACAAAAAAGCTCACTTTCTTCTAAGAGATATATTTTCTTAATCATCAAAATGACAAGTCATAATAGCACTTTTTTTGTTTCATGTAAAAAGTCTATCAAGAGTTTCCACTCAGTCATACATATATTGTCTTTCTCTAATCAAGGAAATCAATTTAGCCATTTCTGCTATTTCCATCACCTTCATCAATCATTTCTGTACTAAACATTTTCACTTTTGAGCATATAAGAATCTCGCTGTAGTTATGCATAAAACAAAGTTCCACAACATTTTTCTAGCTATTTGTCCTTTAATACCAAAACAAAAGTCTCTGGCTTCAATTGCACGTTTGTTTAAAAATCTTCTGAATTAATATATTTGTAATCCAAGTCCACTGTTCATGATGTTGTTCATATTTTCAGCAATGAGTCAAAGTACCTTTACAGTTTTTAGACAATTTTTGAACTTTTGATATTTTTTCTTCTTCTTATACGTTCATTTAGAATTTGTCTGTCCTGTAATCTTTGGTAATTTTTATTTTTTGACATATTCCTCTATTTTCTCATAAATAAATAAAATAAAACTAAATAAAATATGTTTATATAGCACATTCCCCTCTTGTAATTTTCATATCATTTTTCTCTTTGTAATTTATAGGGTAGCTATTTGCTTAGTTTATTTGCAAATTCAAAATTTCTGTTTCATGTAATTCAATTTTATTTCCATTTCTCTTATTGTTAACGTGGGTGGCTATTGTTGTAAAATCTTGATTTGTTGAGAAATACTTATATTTCCTATTTAATTCTTATCTCATCCAAAATATTTTGTATTTTCTTTTGCCTTCTTAAGTTTAGAATTATGTTGTATCAAATAACCCCTAAAAAGGATTTATTTGCATCTCAAATCAGTACCATTATTTAAATTGTTAAAAAAAATATTAATTTCTTTATATCAATGAAGGAGAATATTTGCAGCTCAGGGTTGAGACGAGGGGTCCTTGGTGCTCTGAGCTTGCTTCTTTTCTTGCAGACATTTCATTATCCAAATCTAATTGGGTAGGTTTGGATGTTACCTAGTTTGGGTAATGAAATGTCTGCAAGAAAACAACCAAGCTCAGAGAGTACCAAGGACCTCTCAGCCATTTTTTTTTTTCCAGTAATCATGTCTTAGTCTCCATCTGAAAAAACTAAATTTTCTTTTATAAAACAGATTCATAAGATTTATGGTTTGAAAAAGTGTTTGGTAAAATCTCTATTCTGGAAATTTTAGTTGTCAGGTCTCTTGAAATCCAAATCATGTTTATGCTTGAAATCAATATGAAAAGATAGAAAAGACCTATGTCTTCCTAAAAAATGTACTCTCTTGAACTGCCACTGTTTTGTCTCTATTTATCAGCCAATCCTAAATTGGCTATTGAATCAAAGAAGACTTTTTGTAATTTACCATGAGCAATTTTGTATAAAGTATTTTTCTCAGAAGTCCTATCCAGTTGATAGGGGACCACTTCATTCCAATACTCCATCAAATACCAATTTTCAATAGAAAAGTGTATTAGTCTTTCCAGAAGTCATTTATAAAAAATGACTTTATCCTCACTTGGGGCATAAATACCCAGCACCATAATTTTACTCCATATAAATTAACTTTACTGGAACAAATATGCCTTCTTCATCAGTTCACATATGTTCTGGATTTAGTTGGGAATTAATGTACCAAACAGTTCCGTTTCTCTTTTTGATATCTGCTAAAATAAATTATTTATCCAAAGATTTATAGCTCAAATATTTTATGCTTTTTTTTCTAATATGAGTCTGCTTTAATTATTTCAAATAATTTCCTCCCTTTTGGGAGCATGTGTTATATTTATATCTGATGTTAAACATTTGTAATTCATGCCCAGCCCCAAAATTTGAAAAGTCAATACTTGTATCATGTAATCAAATTCCTGTAGCATTTGTTGTAATTTTTGTGTAGTTCCCTCTGAAAGCCGTTTTCATTTCCTCCAATTCACAAATCTCTCACTTTTTGAACAGAATTCAATCTAAATCTCTGCTGTTAAAAAATCACATCTTCTAATTTAATTCATCCAAATCGGATCTTTTTCTTTTTTTTCCAATCAAGGAGATATATTCTTTTCCCTTATATAAAATTCCAATTTGTCTTTCAAAACTGTTATTTCTGTTTTATCTTGTATTAAATTGCTGCTGCAGGACTTGATTCTTTGTCTTTTTTAACAAGATGTACTATAGTATGGGAATTAAGCATAACTGTCTGTTTCTTTACCTTATCTTCTATTAATGCAAAATCTGCCAATTAAATATACTCTTTAACAAGCATTCCCATGCAGGACTGGTCTCCTTTATTGGCTTAGTATAATTTTGTCCCAAACACTTTCATCAAAAATAAAAATAATAAAAACGAACAAAAATACTGTCTTATCAGTTTTAAACCTTTATTAAATCTTCTCTTTATTGAGCTTTTTGTTCAATGAAAGTTTAAATCAAAGTATTTCTTACTTTTTTGTAATTCCAAAAGAAGGTTTAACTCACCACAAGGGGTTTTATCTTTGTCACAGAGGAAATTAATTTCATATGTAAATTAATTGTTGAAATGATTAAGATATGGGGAAGGTAGAGCTTAATGTCTGTGCCAGCTCTTTTGCAAGTAGATCAGATGGAACCCCAAGTCTCTCAGCAGCTCAACTTCCAAATAGGAGAGCATGGTTGCTCATGAGATTAGGATGCTAGGCTGATTATCAGCAGGCTCGTCTGATTGCTGCTGCAGGACAGAGTGAGCTCGCATTACATGCTCTAGCTCCTGCTGATCAAGCATCTCGAAAGCAGGCAACTGCAAGTATGGGTATCACTTTGGTGGGCAACTTAACAGGACATGAAAGGAGCCCTCAACTGGTCATCACCCAGGTAACAGTGATGTCACCATTTAATCCTTTCATTCTGGAAATGTTTCAGTGCTCCGGATAGGAATGTTCCCAAGTCAACTTCAAACTTTTTCTGTTTCTAAAGTTTACTTAAGAGGAGCTGCCATATGGAGTGCACTTTGATTCAGGAAGATTACGCGAGTAGGGATCTGATTTCTAGCGGATGTTTTCAGTTATGGTGTTTCTATTCTTTCGGAGAATGTCAGCTTACCATCATTCCCTAGTGGAAGCCTGACTTCTGGTCAATGTAACATTAGAGTGTCACATGAACACTTTAATAGGGGAAAAATCAGTTGTTAATCCTTGGTTGATAGGATGAAGAAGCTAGATGTTGCACAGGGTCTGCTTGTTTATTTGGCTATTTTCCCATTGTCTATTTAGTGTCTTTGGGGGGAGGTGAGTTATCTTAAATTCAGAACCATTTTCCTTTTGGGAAAATATAGCACATCACACTAGTTTGAGTCCTTACATTTTGTGGAAACTGATTAGCAGTTATTCTATCATAATACTTAGTATATCAAGAGATATCTGTTTTGAGTAATTATTTTGCCTTTCCAGTAAAAAACATTAGAAACAAAACCAAAAGAGCTCACAAAAGCTTGGAAAATTTAGGTCATGGATCCTCATGGAGGACTTCCATCCTGATTAAGGATTTTTTTTTTCCTCAATGAAAAAATTCACGTGTGAAAAGTGATCCATATGTGGTATATTCTGCAGCAGAAACAAAATGAGTGCATAGTAACATCTAGCTATTAGGAACTGACACAACTGCATTTTAAAAGATCATTTAATTATACAATTCTTATTATACTAAATACTGCTGCTAACAAAGACTCTCTATTCCTTTCTTTCCCTCCCCATTCACTCAAAGATTCCAGAGTGATGCTAATAATCCATGCTTATAAGATCCACTTCTATGGACACTTGCAAGTTTTACAACTGGCAAAAATATATGTTTCTTTTACACACACACACACATATATATATATGGGGGGGGGGAGAGAGAGAGAGAGAGAGAGAGAGAGAGAGTCTGGTTGGCTACTAAACATTTATGGGAGCTAATTTGCTGCAATTGTAGACTGAAACAGATGACATGACTTGTTCTTAGAATAAAATCTGCATAGGAATTATAAATCCCAAGGTAAACACTTCCTGATGTAAAGTCTCAGTGATTACTACTTCAAAGGTACTATATCTGAATAAGTTATGAAGTCCAATTGAGCAATCTTTGTAACCTTTTTCAGATGACAGGCATCACCATATAATTTAATCATGGTCATGGGTATAATAAAGACATACCCTTTTTTAAAAATATATATATACAATGATTGAACAGGATATTTCATGTGAAAATACAGAGATCTTTCAATATCTCACAATATTTTTAATTTATTTGGGGTGGTAGTGGTGTGGAAGGTAAAAACAAAGCTTGAAAATTGCCAAAGTCATTTTATTGGGGACAATATGGGATCTGTACTCATCATGTGGCCATTTTGATTTTATACATGCAAATCCTACATGTTGTGTTTAATATAAATCTATGTTTGTAGTACATAAGACTATTTTACTTTTTGTATGTAAACAATGATGATATAGTGATTTTAAATAATCACTAAATTATTGATGTTCAAAAAACTAATTCATGGCATGCTAAAATAGTGTTGAAAGCTGTGCACTCTAATAACTGAACTTCTTTTATATAAGTCATAAACTCGATATTTGTTTCACTTTAAGGGAGCTGTCAATTTCACTATCCATAACATGGTCTAATTCAGTGGTCCCCAATCTTTGCAACCTGGTGGCCCAGTTGGGGTGAGAGGGGAAGTGCGTCTTGCAAGCAGTAGGCCGGCATGCATGAACATGTGCATGCAACTCAACTTGCATGAGTGGCAGGCTGGAGTATGCATGCACAGCTCAACCTGCGCAGTATGCAAGCATGCGTGCACACATGCTGGGCCGCTGATTGTGCAAGTTGAGCTGTGCCCATGCGTGTCAGCTCGCCGCTTGTATGACCCACTTCCCCCCTCCCTCCCACTGGGCCACCAGGCTGCAAAGTTGGGGACTGCTGAATTAGAGCCAAGAGAAGCCACTCAAAATTTCAGGTGTTTCTTCAGCAATACATAGAGTATAAGAAATAAACAACATAAACTAGAGATCCTAACTCAGGAAGGCAAATATGCTGTAATCAGCATCATTGTAAATTGAAGACTCATGTTTGACATACAGCACTGGAAAGCTACATTTTATTCAAAAAGAACGGATACCAAGTCTTGTCCCCTCTTGCTTACAATTTCATTTGTCACAAGGTGGAAGAAAGAAAAAGGTTTGTTATCCTGAATCTTATTCTCTTAGCCAAAGAGGGAAGAATTCCATTGTAAGCAAAAAGTGGCAAATGGAATGGTGAAACGGCTGAGCTAATTAACTCCTATTTTGTATCTGTTTTTCCCCCCCAAGAGAAATGGAAACCTAAGTGCTCCTTATTATGCCACAGGGTAAAGGCAGGAACTGTAGCTTAGGATAGACGAGGAAAAAGTAGGAGAGCGCTTAGCTAATTTAAATAACTTCAAGGCCACATGGATTACAGATAATGCAGAAGGAACCAGTAGAAGTGATCACAAAATTACCAATGATAGTCTTTTAAAACTTCTACAGCAGGGGTCACCAACCTTTCAGACCTCAGGGACCACTAAATTCATAATTTTAAATCCTGCAGACCACTAATATGATTTTTTTTTAAAGATAAATAGTACTTAGTGCAATATAAAAAATGCAAATAATTTTTCTGTGGAACACCAAAATTTTCTCGCAAACCACCAGTGGTCCGTGGACCACCGGTTGGTGACTGCTGTTCTAGAGGGCTAGCAGGGTCACAGAAGACTGGTGGAGAGAAGTGTCCTCACCTAAACAAAGGAGAACCCAGGAAACTATAGAACTGTTAGCTTGACACTTATATCAGGCAGGGTCCTTGAACATATTATCAATAATATAATATTGTGCCCAATTTTCAACGTTGCCACAATCCTGTCTATGAGCACTTAGATCAGCAGGCTACAGTTAACATATTAACAGAGTTGGAAGAGACCTTGTAGTAGGTCATCTAGTCCAACCCGCCACCCAAGCAGGAGACCCTACACCATTTCTGACAGGTGGCAGTCCAGTCTCTTCTTGAAAGCCTCCAGTGATGAAGCTGCCACAACTTCTGAAGGCAAGCTGTTCCATTGGTTGATTGTTCAGAAAGTTTCTCCTTATTTCTAGGTTGAATCTCTCCTTGATCAGTTTCCATCTGTTATTCCTTGTCTGGCATTCAGGTGCTTTGGAAAACAGGTTGACCCACCTCCTCTCTCTGACAGTGACCTCAAATATTGGAACACTGCTCATCATGGGTTTGTTCCAAAAATTCATGCCTGACTAAACTTATTTCCTCTTTTGATAGAGTTACTAGCATAATAGATTAGGGAATGCTGTAGACAAAGGGTCCCCAAATTCTTCAGCTCACTGATCATGAACTTTCAGATTGTTTATCAAACTCTGTATATTATATGAATTTTTTAAATAAATACTACATTAACCTATAGTGCTGCAAGTACTATAAAGCTGATTGTGTGACCAATCCTAATAAGTGTCTTCCACCCAAACAGCAAATGGACAAATGATCAGCTCCTAACTGACAAGATGATTTTGAAAACTGTGAGAGAAGGAAGACCAATTTGAATGTGGCTTGGTTTGATTACAAGTCATTTGACTCCATGCCACATGACTGGATAATTAAGTGCCTAGAAATAACAGGAGTCAGTAGAAACATCAGAAGCTTTGTGCATAGATCAATGGCACAGTGGAAAACATAGTTGCTGGTCAATGATGATAGACTGATGGAAGTTAATACCAAGAGAAGAATCTTTCAAGGGTGCTGTTTGTCATTACGTTGATTCCTCTGTCAACATTACTGAACAAGTCAGGCCAGGGCTATCAAACAACAAAAATATCTCTCAAGTTATCTCACTTCCTCTATATGGACGATCTAAAGTGTATGGAAAAACAACATGCATTGGAATTGCTGCTCAACACTGTCCCAATATACAGCCAAGATATTGCAGTGGAATTTGGACTGGACAAATGTGCCACTATTGGAGCAGCTTACATTCTGGACAGTACCTTTAATGTTCATAACCAACATCTGTCTTTCCCAGGTCCTTGGGGAAGGACTCAATAAATGGGGAAAAAACATCAAATCCAGTTTAAACAATTTGGCTGACTGTGTGACAAACCACAATGGCCCCTTGAATTGTTCCATCAACCCTTGAGGATCAATACTTGATACTTTGGGGTACTCCACTGTAGACGCATTATACCTTAATTTCAGAATACCCTTCAATAAGTCTCTGATATATTCTTTAATTTATTTCTTTATTTAGTGCATGGCACACAGGGCCAGGAGGTTTGTTCATGACTCCACTTCAACTTAGAGAAGATACCAAGCAGAATGTGACAAAGTACTATGTTGTTAAATATTTATCAATTATTTGGATGATGGAGGTGAGACAACACTTATGAAGTTTATAGCTGATATAAAGTCTGGGGGTGGGAGTGGTAATATTTTAGAGAAAACCTTTTAGAAATATCTAGATGGGCTTGAGCAGCTGAAATGAATGTCAAATTGTACAGGGATAACTGCAAGTTCTACATTAGAGTAGGAAAAATGAAAGGTAAAAGTATAGGATGGGGGAGACCTCGCTTGGTAGTAGAACATCTGAAACAGATCTTGTTGACCACAGGTTAAACATGAATCATCAGTGTAATGCAGCTGCTTAAAAGGAAAAGCTATTTTGGGATATGTTACTAGGAGCCTACAGTTCAGACTATGGGAAGTAAATACAGTATTCCATTTCACACTGTTGTAGTCAAATCCCACCTGAAATAAAATATTCAGTTCTTAGCTGCCAATTTCAAAAGAACAGTGACAAAATGACACAGATTCAGAGGACAATAAGGGCCTCCGAAACAAAGCCAGTGAGGAGAGTTCAGTCTCCATACATTCAACCTACATAAAAGGTGACTGAGGTAAGATATGATTATAGTCTTTAAATATCAGGAGAGTTGTCACATTGAAGAAGTAAACCTATCATATACTGCTCTAAAGCAATGTTTCCCAATCTTGGCAGCATTATGATGTGTGGACTTCAATTCCCAGAATCCAGCATGCTGGCTGGGCAACTCTGGGAGATAAAGTCAGGCATCATAAAGTTACCAAGATTGAAAAACACTACCGTAAAGGGCAAGACCAGGACCCAAAATTAAAACTACAAGGAAATAGATTCAAGTATTACATCAGTAAGAACTTCCTGATTGAGCTGTCAGTTACAGAACTGGCTGCTACAGAAAAGTGGTAAGTTCTCCTTCACTGAAAGTTTTCAGTATGGATAGTTATTGTCAAAATATGATCTAAAATAGTATTTCTGAACCTTGGCAATGTTAAGATGTGTGGACTTCAACTCCCAGAAGTCCCCAGTCATGGGGCTGAGCCAAGGTTGAAAAATATTGCTCAAGTGGATCCTGCACTGAACATGGGGTTGGATAAAAAGACTTCTAAAGTTCCTTCTAACAATATGATTTTATGATAATTAAAAGCTACAATTATGTATCAAGTTTTCATTCTTTTCCTTTGCTAAATTTGATTAGTGTATTTTATGTATTTTCAAAATTTAAAGTATTTCTCATTCGCCACCTGAATCTTTTGCAGACGTATTCGTAACTGCCATTACTTCTAAATTATGCCCCAAAATATTGTGGAACAGCTGTCTAACTATCAGTAGATGGAATGGCATTGTTAATTCTTGTATTTTGTTCCAATGGGAATAAACCCATTTCTGTTGAATTAATTCATTTAGATTTTTTAAATGGCTACTTCCTTGAGATGCTTGAATTTGACATTTTCTCCCTACACACACACACACACACACACACACACACACCTATCTTTCCAAGTTTTTTTATCTGAACAGAACCTGAAAAATAAAATCTTATTGATAGTTAAGTTGCAACCAACTGAAGCAACATTTATTATTACTCAGAAAATATTTCCAAACTATTAATCCACGGTTTCAATATGTACGTTACTGCACATAATATTTCTTCAACTGCATATAAACAATGCTTGAAGTGTTAAATGTTTACCTATGAGGTTCACTACTATTCTCTACTGCTGGAACTGGTGATACTTGTAGATTACTTCTAAAGAATGCAGTGATTTCACAGCAAGGCTCAGGCTATAATTTTAATACTGTAACATCCTCTTAGGGAAATGTGCTATTGTACGCAGTGGGATTTACATCTGAGTAAGCAGCCGTACTGTTCTCCTTGTGGTTCGACTCTAATACCATTTACTTAGATGGACATCTTGCCTTTCTATCACAGAGCTTAAGAACCTATTACAACAATACACATGCTCACTTCTCAGTAGCTCTTACTAATCAATAAAACTAGAATATAGCTATGAAGCCCTAAAGGTAAAATACTTTCTTTATGATCATAAGATGAATACATACTTAATGAAAATAATTTTAAAAATTGTTTAAAAAAATCCTTTTAAAAATTCAGTTCATAAACAGAAGAACACTTGTTAATTAAATCTCTGAAAGACCTTTTTAAAAAATTATATATGTTTAATGAATGAATACTTTCAGCATGGGACCCTCCACTAGAGTTTCAAAGCTTGTCTATTTTCTGTTTGGAATAAGAGAATAGTTGCTGGAAGTTTACTTTGGATGGAATGTAGAGATCATAGAGAAATAATTACTTTATCATCACTTAAGGTTTGTTCAGTTTCTGTAAATTGTCCGTATATACTGAAAGAATAGACTAGGAGCTGCAGAGTAGAGTACACATTTATAAGTAGAATTATACTAGCAGTTAAAGTAACACTAGGATGTAATGTTAAACTACGCAAACTTTCCTTTACAATAAATAATGCACAACTTTGGTAGAAGATATTCCTACTACCAAACCCAAAGCTTATGTTCATTAAAATCTCGTTTTCGTTTTTCTAACAGCAAAAAATCCACAGATGCTTTGAACCATGCAACTGTACTTTGGGATTATTGTCTTTTCCTTAGACAATTGGAAAATACAAAAAATATTGTGAAAAAGCATTTCACAATCATGCCCATCATATTGTATACTGTGCTGCATTCTCCAACTTTTCTCTTCCAATTGTGGTAATAATTATCCAAATCCCAATGAGTTCTGTGGGCCACCCATTCTGAATTAAGAACAGATGCCTATCCTGGATGAACAGATTTTAGGTGACCTTGGAAATCATAACAAGATTACTTGGAAATAACTAGTTTTCCATTGTGGGAAATTTCAGTTTTAAGACAAAAACTGAAGTACAGAAGAGTTATGAAACAGTTTCCTTGATAACATTTAGATATGTACCAGAAAGCTTGAAAATACATGTTGAAATCTTTTGGGGATTTTATGACAAATGCCCTTTACTGCTTAGAAGCCATGTTAACATTTTGCAACTGCCAAGAGTTTATATCAATTCTAATCTTACTCTAGAAATCATGCAAATGGTATTACAGAAATGCAATATATTAAACCACACATGTATAACTGTTATTTATATAGCATCTTTCCTTACAACAATACTAAACACATGGCAACAGGTGTACTTTTTTCTTCCTTAAAAACAACAATATCTCTAAATGTGAACTTGTAGGAAGGAATGAGATGCACAGTCAATTTGGCAGAATAAGTCTCCAAAGTGCAATCATAATTTCAATGTTATGTTTCTTGATTTTTTATGAAAAAATATATACTAACAGCACAAGATTAAGAACTGGAGTTATATTAAAAAAGATAGAAGAAAGTGAAGTTCTGGTTAATGCTAACAACATTTTTCCAACACATCCAGAATTACTAGCACAATTAGCAATTCAAAATGTTTGCTATTCGTATTCTGAGATCTAGCTTTGGAATCCTACTCATAGATTTACCTCTGCTTAGTTATAGTCCAAGGATTATACTTGGTTTAGGAATATTTTTAAGATGAGAGAAACAAAGTACTAGACATCTAACTCATGTAGTTGTTATTTTAACATCCTATCCATCTTGTTTAGTTATATGCTTCTATTTCTTGCTACTAACCACTGGTCATCTCAGGATACTTTAAGAGTAAAAGAAGAATGAAACTAAATTGTTGGGAGTACTTTGAATCACGAACAGGCAAGGCATATGTCAGAAAGTCAAGAAAAGGTCAAAGGATTACTCATATATAAAGTACTTGGCTGTCTTCTTCATTCATTCATTTATATCTATATTTATAGCATTAACAGTCTACTATGACAAATAACTACAAATTACTCTAAAATGGTAGTGGTCTTATTTATATTCAGACATGTTAACTGACAGTGTAACTGGAAAAATCAATGGTATCCAAACTGAGCCAAATAAGGTTTTCAAATATTAGAAACCTACACTTTCAATCTTTCACTGCTTGGAAATAGCAAACTTGAGAAATTATAATACGTGCTGAAAAGGCCACTAACACTATAATTAGATACACTAGCTGTAATGATAATAACTTTGTCCCTGCAGCAGTTAAATTATTTAGAGCCAAGGTACTAAGCCTTCTGCTGTATGGCACACAACCCTTTGCCTACAAAGATGTAAATCCACATTTTTAAAAACTATGTTTCACTCGCCTCAATCTGTGCCAAACTATCTTATATGGCTGGAAATGGATTGTGTTTGTGAGGAGGCCCATATGAGAACTGGACATTTGAAATACAGGTTAGAACAACTTTTTTTGAGGTCAGACCCTAGCCCATGCAATCCTTGCTGATAAATTAATCTCTGGGAAAAATAGTACAATCTTTGATTTATCCTTCTAGCCTTTCACACCAATTTTGTCAGCGTTCCAACTAACCAACTCCAACCCTATAAACTCTGAGACAGACAGTTCCTCAAAGTTCCATTTTATTAGAATTGGCATATTGGCATATTTGGGAAAACCTGAATCTGAGAGTTCTGGGTTTTCCATTTCCAAAAAAGAGTCCAAAATTTTCTTCACTTCAAAATGTGTTTCTCCTTAACCTTATGGGAGGGGTCATGATTTGGGCTTAAAGAACATATTCAAAGTTTCAAACAATTGTTACAAGGGTCTCTGTATCAGACCTTTCACTATTTGTATTTTTCTAACATCCTCTTTGCCTTGTACAGAAGGGCATTTATACTACCAAGATTTATCCTCAACGATGTTGATGGGAAAGTTCAGTAATATCACATTATTATTAAGATAATAAGATAGTTTTGTACATCACATATTGCTATGTTGCTCTCTGTGCGCTATGTGGTGGCCTGAGTTATATTTGTTATCCTTTTATGTAAGTTGGCATGAAATGGAGCTTCTACTAGCAGACTGGTCTATCTAAATTTCTTTGAAAGTTATTAAATTGTGTACAATTGTGACTGCTGTGAGAAGATACTGGTTTTAATTTGTTTTCAGGTTTGGATCTGAGCTACATAAGTTGGTCCACAAAAGGTCAATATTTAGTGTTTACTACCGGTACCACCACCACTCTAATATGTTAATTCTTCATTGCCTTTATTATTTTTTAATGTATAACATAGTTTTTTGTCTTTGTAAACTAATAAATAGCTTTCTTTTCTATTCTGCACAGTTAAGAGTTGGTGCCTAGGTGGCGCAGTGGTTAGAGTGTTGAACTGCAGGCCACTTCTGCTGATTCAATCTAGCGGTTCAAATCCC
>JANHFL010004373.1:92567-104021 GCA_032468155.1 Oxyrhabdium leporinum
GACGAGAGCAAACAAGCTCGAAATAGATCTATACCAGTCTCTCTTAATTTTAAAAATATCAGTACAATTATAACAAATATATATATATATATATACATATATACACATACACACACACATATGTACTTGCCATGTCAGACTGAGTAGAAATGAGCTCCTAATTCTATGTTTTATCTTTTAATGGTTTCATCAATTTAAATATAAATCCAAAATAGGGTAAATTGAAGATATTTATTAGATTTATCTCTTATCTTTTCCCCATGATCTCAGGGCAGAACTCCCTTCTCCTATTCCTCACCCCCCAAAAAACAGCCTTGTGTGGTAGAATGGCCCAAAGTGAGCCACTGAGTTTCTGAGACCGAAAAGTGCATTAGAATTCAGATTTTCCCACTCCTAATCTAACACTTAAACACTGCATCTTACTGGCTTGCTGTAAATATCTGAATATTATATGCTGATATTGCAGGGGGAAAATATTGTATTTTCCCATCTTTCATATGGCATATTGCTTAAAGCATCTGTCTGCCTGACCCTCGGATAGGGTTAGTCCAGATTCAGACAGATTCAACTGAACTTCAGCGCTGCAAACTGTAGCCTGTTATCAGAGAAGCAACGGCATGGAAGGCTAACAATCTAAAACGGGTCTCTGCTTCCCTCTTGTGGTAAACGTGATGTTTTGTATGAGGGAAATAAATAGATTCACTTCATATCTGTTTGTTTAAATCTCTTTCCTTCATACCACTTGCCAGACATGAAAAAGTGAAACTTCAGATTATATTTAGATTATATTTATAAATGAATTGTTGTAAATCGAGGATTACCTGTAGGCAACCAAAACAGTGACCACGCTGGGCACTCCTCTTCTGGATTCTGTCTGTCAATAGCAATGATATAAAATATTTTAACAATGAACTGAGGTAAGAAAATGGCATGTTTTTGAGGTACCCAAATCAAAGTGCTTGTGGAGATGGCTTCCTGAGCGTGGATAAAAAATGCAATGCACACTCCCACTCTTGCGAAGGTTGGAGATGGAAATGATGTCAAACTTGAGTTATCTCTCTGCTCTGAGAGCTTAAAGGAAGATGGACTTCTGATAGCTTCATGGATAAACCACATGCCTCAAGACCCCAATTTCATTAAAACTGCCTCAGAGAAAAGACATCACCTTTACGTCTGGGCATTTTCCTCTTCCTCCTCCTCTCTTCCTTTCTGTCTTCTATACATCCTCTGGCACACTATGAATGAGAACAAGAGACAGGGTCAGTGGCTTTAGCAGGAGCAAAAAGCCAGATTATACAAATTTCCCGAACCCCAAATAAAGGAGGGAAAAAGAGAAATATAATGGATGGATGGATGTAGTGTGAGAAGCAGAGGGCAAACAGAAATGCCATTTTTATATAAAAACATTACCCATTTCAACTGTGTTATTTTTCCTAAGTGTTCAAAACAGCGATACTGAATTAGTTCAGACTTTGTCCATTTTTTGGGGGGTCTAAGGCTTAACATGTTATTTGATGCTGAATTTAATTTAAATTCAGAATCAGGATTTAAGCACACAATGGTCTTATGTCATGTACAAAACCATAAAAGGTTGGGATGTGTGGTTTCCTTGGTGGCTTAACATATGGATGAAAGCATTGGGAATTCTTGTAGTGACGTTCGAAGTGGGTTGGACGTACACGTGAACTCCATGTACTTTATATGTTATTGGTGGACAACCTGTATTGTTTGCAACAGATTATAGATTATAGAGACTACATTATACTTGGCAAAAAGAATACGGGCCTGAAAATTAATGCATCAAAAAAGTGTAGAACTCTCTGTACTTGAAGCAGAATGTTACCTAAAGATGGGCATATGGATGAAAAAAATATTATAATGGATAAATAGAAGTAGAAAGGTAAGTGGTCTGCTGAAAGGAACAAATGTTTCTCAAAAGCAGTGAAAAAAATTTATACATATACAAAAGTGCTTTTTAATAGGTGGAAATATGGAAATAAGAGTTGGTATGTCATATGAAATGTAAAAGTAAGTAAGGATAAAAAGCTTTGTACAATAGATGGAGTTAGTGTACATTAGTTTTAGCTGTCTTTTCTTTTCCTTTTCTTGTTCTCATGCGTAAGTTCTTTGGCTTGTTATTTCTTCTCTTTTTTTGCAGTTGGCATACTGTTGCTTACTCTGAAAGAGAATGGTGGGTATATACGTACAGTATGTAAGAATTAACTCTTAGTATTGCACAGTGCTACTAAAGCCTGTCTTCAAATCATTTAGTTATAAAATTTAGTGGGTCACATTAAGTCAATAATTGTCTCAAAGTCTTCTGTCTTGCTGGACTGTGGTAGCAAATAGTTTGTTCAAATACCTGGGAGAAAAATGCAGTAAATTAAAACCTAGTCAGTGTTGAGCCTATTCATACTGATACATTCTCTCACAAGTAAACACCATTGCTTTTGTGTCAATGTTTACTTACGTTCACATCAATGTACAAAAGACTAGTAGCTGTAGTGCATTATGCTTAGTATAAATCCACAAAAATCTACTGGGCTTAGTTAGTTATTAAGCCTTATTGATTTGGCAGATCCACTGCTAGCGTGTTTAAACACAGATCCAGCTCATATTCAACAGGATAAGCCTATTAGGGTAAACTCTGACTGGAAATCAGGATTGTCTGCTCTATTAGTATTAACTTTCTTGTAAATCATGGCAGCAACAGGTGCCAATTACACAAATATATTTGATTTATGGAGTCTGCCACCTAGATTGAGCCATATATATGTGTGAATATTGTTTAAAATAGTTCCCTTTTCCATTAGACCAATATATTTTTTAAGGCAGCACTAATTAATTTGATCATAAATCTAATTTATCAATTATTTAAAGTTTAAAAATATAACAATTAATAGCGTATTTAATAGATCTGGGCACAGTGGGAGGATAACAAAAACAATCATAACAAATAATTTGAATATATTTAAAAGAAGAGACCAAATTTGGTGCAGTGGTTAAGGTAGAAAACTAAAAATGGGGACACTATGACTTCTAGTCCCACCTTGAGCACAAAACCTTCTGAGTGCCCTTGGGCCAGACACTCACTCTCAGCCCTAGGAAGCAAGCAATGACAAGCTGCTTCCAAAATATTGTCGAGAAACTTGCAGGGACTAGTCCAGACTGCTGCCAAGAGTGAACAATGACTTGAAGGCAGAAATATATTTGAAGATCTGGAAAGGTTAGTCAAAACAAATAAATAATATGATTTCTAGGTGTGCATTTATTCTGTGTGGACATTGACAATTAGATTCACATTGTATGAAACCAGAGCTTATTTTAATCTTGGTTGGCTGACTAAGCCCCAGTTGGGGGCATTTAAAATCTTCAGTAAAGACTTTTTTTTAAAAAAAATAATTCTTTATAACCTGCAACTGCTACCTTTGTAGCATACATTAAAACACTGGGTTGATAGCATTTTTCAGTGGTATGTGTAGGAGGCAAAATTCTTCTACAAAAATCTCAAATATCCTTTTTCCATGAAAAAATAATCCAACTTTCTCCTAGAATTATGATGTTCTGGGGTTTGGATCAGGAAAACTTGAAAAGGGGACATGCAAACCTTCCTTTATGGATGTAGAATTTTCCATCCTGGATCCCTTCCATCATAAATGTCAATTTTCTTTGCTGACTGTCTTGATGGGTAATGTTGTAAATAAATACTGGAATAAATATGGTTGGACATCATTATATTGGCAATGCAGTCAAAGCCAAAAAAATATTGACCTAGAAATTTGAAACAAATTTGGATTTTTGATTAGGCATTATTCATGAGAAGGAAGAATAGAAGAAAAAGGAATGTTGAACCAATGAAATACAGAGCTGTTTTTGTGATGAAAAAAAAAAGACTCAGTTTGCTCAGAAACACAGATGCTGGTCTACTTACTTGTCTGGTTTTCTAAGCATATGGGAGAAAGATGAAGGCAATAAATGAAATATTGTCCATCTAATTAAAATCTGGCTTCAGCTGCTTTGTGTAATGTCCTAAACAGCAATGAGATTCTCTTTATTTCAATCACATTGCAGAGTGGTTAACCTTATGGTGTGGCTTCAGTCAACAGTTTTACAGAGAAGAATGCTTCACTGTGTGTCCATGATGAGAGAGAAACTGTCTTCTTAAGACTGGTAATTTTTGAAATTACTTTTTATAAATTTGTTCTGAAACGTTTTGAAATAACCAGCCAAATTTTTATGTATAAGTTGCTTGATACACAGAATCCCTTGCGTGAAATGGAAATATACAAAAGCAAACAAACAAACTTCATTGAGATCTCTTGAGCTGTGAAGGGCCACATCATTCTTTCTACAACTCACTCTTTCCTAATTCAACATCCTTCAGAGGCACGGGGGCTTTTAACTCACTTCTTGCTATATCCTGGTTCGGTATCAGTTTGAGGTTGTTCATGGCTATGAAGCCATGAATAAATAAATGAGCTTGGCAGCAATTTATGCACTTTGGCCTTCATATATCTTACCAATATGCTGAGGATGCTGATCATCTAAAGGAAAGAGGAAAAAATTGATAACGGGAGCTAAATAGGTAGCACTGTGCAATATATACAGTAAAATAATGACTATGCCCCACTTCTCTCTTCCATAGTCAAAATCTCATGAGATCTCACAGGAAAGCACAGAAATCAACTAAATATTATCTTAGGCATTTACATATTTAGTTTTTAAAAAATCTAATGGTTATCATCCAATGGCATCATGAGTATCACATGGTAACTGCCACAAGCTATTCTCAGCATTGTGTATTGTGTACCTATTATAAACAACTAAGTAGTGATAGAACACAATCTGGTCTCAAAGATTTAGGAATTAAGGTGGACTTTGAAGTATCCTCACTAAGAAGTTCAGTTGAGCTTAATAAGGTTAACTTTCAAATAAGTAACTTAATTTTATCAATTTGCAGAGGGAAGAAATTCAGCATTACCTAACCTGGGCTGCAAAAAATCTGGATGCGGGTTAGATGTCAGCAGTGAGACCTAGAACATTTTTAACTCTTTGGTATTAGTGGTTGCCCAGTTTTTTGAAGCTTAGATCTGGTAGCCTTAAAAAGAAATTACATATTGTGCCACATAGACACCAAGGTCATTTGCTTATTTTTAATTAATAAAGATAAAATGTAAAACTCCTACCTTTCTGTTTTTGTATGATTTTGCAATTGCTTTTGCATCTTTTAAATAGAAAAGCTTCAGTCATGATATTTTTGCATTTTCATAACTTTGTAGAGTTGTTACAAAACGTGTTTACTGCTAAAATGTGCCCATTTCCTGCAACTCACACAGTGAAGAAACAGCCATCCCATCAACAATGTTGCTTTATTACTTTTCTAACTTAACAGTCCTGACTTTTTATTTGAAAAACAAAGTTTGCAGGTGAGACTTGGCCAACAATTACAGAAGTTTAAACTTTAAAGAAGTAATTTGCAGACAGAACAAGCAGATTCATACTACGCTGCGTTAAGGTGTTCAAAATAGCTGGTTTGCAGATATTTAACTTGGCACCTTGGGTTTATAAAATTTAGTCCAGGAACAAGAAATTAGATGTTTTGAATTGCTGTTAATGTGAACTGAAGCTTCCAGATAGGCTAGATTTTATTTAGAGAGGTATCTTTGAAGTTAAGATGGCATTTGGCACAGATTGACTGGTTTCCTGCAAAGCAGATGGCCAAAGACAAACAGCTCTGATTTAGCATATCAAATAGTACATGACAAGTAGGCAAACTCCATTATGCTGTGCATACTCTATAAATCAAACAGACAGAAATACCAATAGGAATTCAGTGATCTTTATTTCCCTGTTTCTTCCAAGTTGGCATTTCAGGAGTGTGTGTGTGTGTGTGTGTGTGTGTGTGTGTGTGTGTATTCCCATATTTTACCTGCATAAATCTGGAAGACCACTAAATATCAGCTAAACATTGTAGTTTGCTCTCATCTATTGGTCATCTTAATTTCTGAATTTAGAGCGGTGTGAGTGTTGAGAAAATATAGGCATCATCTGACTATTTTGGGGGGAAAAAACCCTTTAAAATTAATTGCATAGAATATCTAAGCTTCTCTACTAGAGACCATAATTTATGACAGGAAAGTGTTTCGGCTCAGATAGTTATGGGGTTCACACATATTACCAAAGGCATGACTTAATTTTTTTTTACCAAAGTTTGCTGAAAAATCAACAACAACCTTGATTACACAACTTATACTGTAACTATACTATACCGAACAAGTCTCAAAGCTGATGCACATTTCACAGTCAGCCAAGATCAAATAAAGGATATTATAACTCAGCATTATTTTCTCTTGGAATGCATCCTCGCTAAAGCTCACTCAATTATCACAGGTTTTTCCTACAATACTGAATTTCAAGCCATTCTTTGTTAACAGTCTCTTTAATATGTTTTACAGAACAAAGTAAAAATATTGGAAGGTGTTGCTGGAATTTATTAGAGAAAAAATCATTTATTTAGGCAGGCTAAATAATGCTTGGATCCAATTGTGTCAGAAATATTTAGAGCGTTGTGCAAAAGAGCTTAAGAGAGAGAAACATACCCTAAATGCAATGAGGGCCTTCAATTACCCTGCCTTGCAACTTTTGACACCAGATACAGCACTATAAAGAGCTTCTATTTGTATTCAGACCAAGTAAAATGTTCAAATCAAGACACCTAGTCCATAGAGCATTGGTTGATCTCAAGCTTTTCTATCTGAAGAACGGAAAATGTGTTTCCTCATTTCAGAAAAGTGAAATGTTTTCCTCATTTCAGAAAAGTGAAATGTTTTGACAATGATTGCAACATATGTTCCCAGTAGTTTGTTGAGGCTAATAGGCCATGTCTCCTGGCAAATCTTTTGAACAAACACAGAATGCCACCACTTCAACTAAAATTTCAGGGACAAAGGGATCTATTGACCCACAATTGGAGGATCTCTCTGGTGGCTGAAAGAGAAACTTTAATCATATTAGTCCCCACCCAGGAATTAACCATGTTTTATTGATCAAAGAGGAACCAGCAGGTTGTTTATTTCTGAACTTCATTTCAGGGCTAAGAAAGAGATTCATCTGCAGACAATATAGATAATAGTCTGTTGTTCCAAAGTTTACTAAGAAGCTAACACTATTATAAAAAGCATAGAATGGCTCACACAGTATGTCAGCAGGGTATTTGAAATATATTTATATTCTGCCTTTTATTCAGGAGCTCAAGGAAATAGTATTTCCTATTTGTATTTTCACCCACAACAATCCCAACCACTGGGAGAGATTTGCTCATGATTATAGCAATTCTACTGGCCTGCACCAACCATGGTTTTCTACTTTCTTTGGTGGGCTACTTTGTTTCCTATAACGTCTTTCCATGGCTTGCATGATTTCATATTCAACATTGTTGGGTTGGCCTTCCATTTTGGGTAATCCACCTTGCTACTACAGTGGAGCTCAGCATTACACGCATTCAGTGGTGGGATTCAAATAATTTAACAACTGGTTCACCCAGGGTCAGGTTGGCTGTTGTCGGAGGCCTGACCCATCCGCGTCTTCCAGCTCCGCTGCACATGCGGGACAAACCTCCTGCGACAGCCAACCTGACCCTGGACGAACCCTTCCCCCCGCTATCAAAGTGGATCCTGGGAGCTGTACTGTGCTGCAATGTAGAAACAGGCAATGGAGTGGCTGGCAGGAGGGCAGGAGGAGGACCAGGGAGAAGAAAGAGGGAAAGAGGCCTTTTCCTTCCCTTGTGCCGGCCGCTCTGTTGCTCTCCATTGTAGGGCAGCACCCAGGATCAACTTTGATAAGGGGGACGGGTAATTTAACAACCGTTTCACTCGAACCAGTGTGAACTGGCTGAATCCCACCACTACATGCATTCCTTTTAAAATTATGCAGCTGCCATGTGCAATCCTGGTGAATTTCCTAAACTGTGTCATAAGTTCTTCCCTGGACAGAGCCTTCTTCCAGTTCTTTTGCTGCTGGTCCTCAAGTGCATCAGAAGGACAAAATGGCCATTGCATGTAAATTCTACTGTGACAAGCAATGTTCTTAGAAGCCTCATACTTTCTGATTTCAAAGGACCTGAGTCACTCCCTGTCTTTGCTGCATAA
This sequence comes from Oxyrhabdium leporinum, assembly GCA_032468155.1. NCBI lineage: Eukaryota > Metazoa > Chordata > Lepidosauria > Squamata > Cyclocoridae > Oxyrhabdium > Oxyrhabdium leporinum. The sequence goes on from JANHFL010004373.1 coordinate 100,715, forward strand.
ATCAGTTACTGAATTCCCTGAAGGTCTTCTATAAATGCAAGCAATATTTTTCCTTCAGGCAGTGACCACTAGAGGGTGATATAATTGCGTAAGATTGAGTTTTCATGCTGGTCAGGAATGATAGACACTCTGTCATGTTTATTATACTGTGTAAGATAATGTGAGAAGAACACCATCATGAAAACGAAGCAGGGAAAAATCAATGTGCCAGCCCAGATAAGGCTGTCAGTTTGCTAATGTAGTGAACTGGTTGAATTATGCCTCCTTCTCAGATGAACGTTAATTTTGGGTTTTTAAATCTTGTTTGTCTGCTTAATTAATAGCTTTCATCAGCATTCTGTCTTATCACATCTGCTAGATAAATGCATCCATAAACATTTTTTTTAATGTCAGAAAGTGCAAACTTAAGAGGAGGCATCTTCTTTGACTGCAGGAAGACTTGGCTTGTTTACACGGAAAACAAGTCCCACTTTCTTCCTCCTAGCCCACTCTTAAGGTTTTGGAATGGAGCAAACTCTTGGAACATGAAATCCAGAAGAAGGCTGTCCAAGCAACTTCATTTACTCACATGGCATTGTTGGCTGAGCAGACATCCCAAAGTTTCTTGCTGTTGATGATGTTGCTACTAACAAAATAAAACTTCAGTCTTAAAGGCTGCACAGAAAAGCAGTGGTTTCCAACTGTATCATTACATTCCTTTGTGTTTGTTAGATGCATTTCTCTATCATTCCAAACTTTGGTGAAGTACAAGTCACATATCAAAAGAAACATTATTGTTGCTACATTTTTCTGATTACTCTTTGGCTAATTAATGCATAATTAATATCTTGCCCTTGGAAGCAATTTGCATCAATTTGAGGTAAATTTTATCTCAGCTTCACCCCTGTGATTTTTTGCAAGTAAAAACTCCACTGAGCCTTCAAACAAGCCAATATAATTGTTTCATTATATCATTTCTCATTTCCCCAGCAGTTTATTTCTCTAAAACCAACATAATATAATTTGTACACATTTTGCCATTTCATAACATAGTTTGGTTTAATTTAGTGTTTTATGTTAACCCAGCTATTGAGATTTGGAAAAAAAAAAGATTTATGGCCAGTTATGAGTTATGAACCTTGCCAACGTGGCTTCCTCAACAAACCTTGGCTTATCAAGATGGATAAATCCAGTAGAATGTTTTTTATGGTGCAGAATTAAAGCTGGGTTAGCATTGGCAGTATGACAAACTATATATGTGAGACAAAACTATTTGTCAAGATTAAAAGTTAAGTCAGGACTGAGCAAGAAACTATGAAAGAGCTAAGAATTACGACAGAATTAAAGACAAAATCAGGGTGCCCATTTGGTATAATGGGTAAGATATCAGGCTAGAAAGTGGGAGACTGAGTTCTACTCATGAAGCCAGCTGAATGACCTTGGACTGGTCCCCCTCTCTCAGTCCTAGGAAACAACAGGCAGTGGCAAACCACTTCTGAAAAATCTTACAAAAAAGCTGCAGAGGCTTGTCGAATTAAGGCTCACTTGAAGGACACCCTCCCCCTAACAACAAACAACAACCAAATTAGACCAGAAGACAACTATGAATGTTGGGTTGAAAGTAATTACAAGCATCTTCTGAAGTGGGTTTTTTTGTTTTTTTTTGCTAAGGCAATGTCAACTCCAACTGGATACCCTCTAACAAATTGTCCTCCTGGAACTGGTTTGGTTCTGAAGACAAGTAGTAAAGCTTGAAAATACTTGAGAATATGCCATTTAATGGTTCACCTCCTAGGGCAAGTGGGTCTAATTGGCAGTCCCTGTGGCAGAGAAATAGCTGCAATGAATCAATGTACAAAATAATCAGTCTTCTCCCCTCCCACCTCCAAAGAACAGAATTCCAAACCCCTTTTATGAGCAGTCTATTATTTTAGACGTTGCGTAAAAAAAAAATCAAGAGAGGAGGAGTTTTGGTTTTTTCCTCCATCAATTTTAAGGAAAGCTTCTTTTGTTGATTTCTCTCTGTTAGACAGCAGTGTTCCTTTTCGGTTCATAAAATGTCAAGCAGCTGCTCTAACTCAGGAGGGGGGTGGGTAGAAAAGTGGCAGAGGAGAGGGTTGTGCGCATACTGTATTTTACAGTGACTCTTTGAACTAAGAGCAGCTCAAAAGGTTGGAGAGGACATGGAAGGCAGAAAATTACTAATCTCTCTTTAGAATTACAGCACTATCAAGCTGGGAAGACCAACAGCTAAATGCATTTTCTAAAGCGATATAATGCTATTTTCAAGAGCTAAAGTAAGCTTCACACTTTGCACATGATTTGTAAGCATCCTGCAAAGACCTTGTGTTTATCCCTAGCACAATTCAATATCGACCAGGTACATTATCTATAAATTGTTTTGGTAAAAGTTAGGCCTTTTTATTCCTTTCTGTGAGTTGGAAAATAACTTGGTATTAGGTACGATAATAGTAATTCTTCCTTAATCCAGCATTATTTTAATGTATTTAATCCAGTGTCTAAGTGAAACAAGAAAAATGACAGCTTTTTTTTATGGGACATTATTAACCTGCACAGTTTAGACACTAGGGATATGTGAATTCGATTGGTTTGGATTCCAAGTCAAGATTCAGAGGTGGTTAGATTAGATTTAAAGCTGGCTTGAGATCTAAATGCAGAAGATGATTCATAAAACCAACGTGAGATTTGAAAACAGATTTGATCATAGTCTACAATGGGGATCATCAAACCTGCCCAGCTGCTTGATTTCTTAGTGGAGTAGGACTAGAGATGAGTAGCTGTGGAAAAATAAAAGTCTGTACAACCTATTTTTCAGAAAGTGCCCAAAGAGATGTTACGTTGAACTAATGAAGAGAGTGAAGGTGGCAGCCATAGCTAAGACAGTCTGCATAGATCTATCCGGGACATTAGTTGTGGCTCTTCCTATACTTTTCCTAGGAGGTCTTTAGACAATCTGCATCATAAGTCATGAGTCCCTGGGTACCAGCAAGAGATCCAAGTTCAGCCCACCTGGAACGCTTTTTATTCCCACTCATTCCCTTGACTGTTAATAGCTCAGATTTTTGTAGAAATCTTATACTTGCAATAAATCTTTATACTCATTTGAACTCCCTGAATCTCCTGATTTCCTGGCACTCGACAGACTCAATTCAAACAGTGATTGGTGCACCATTGGAAGGTCTGAAAAAACAGACTGGGGATGGATCCTCCTGGAGAAAATCTATCTGATTATTATTTATTATTATTATTTATTAAATTTATATACCGCCCCATTCCGAGGACTCGGGGCGGTTCACATAAAAATATA
>JANHFL010004374.1:12502-33162 GCA_032468155.1 Oxyrhabdium leporinum
AAAAGTGTCCGCCTGGGGTAGCCCAGGTGAAGAGTCTCGTTCTGCTTGTGCGCTGGAATCCGGGTAAGGCCGGGAAGGTGGCGGGCGGGGGGGGTAGCTAGGATGTTTTGGGGGGAGAGCGGGGCGCCGTGTTGCGCGCCGGCGGATCGTTTGGCCGAGGTGTTTGGTGGGGGAAAGCGCGGAGCAATAGCGGTCCCGAGACCTTTCTTCAGCTCGAAGGAAGAGAGGGTCTCGCGGCGGGGAATTCGTCCCCGGTTTTTTTTCACCCCCGAAAGGGAGTGACTCATCCTGTGGATGCCGGCACTTCTCCCCCTCTCCCTTTCTCTCGCCCGGACCTGTCAGCGACCGGCTGGAGCGACTTGCCTTCCTTCACCTCCTGCTTTTTGCTTATCCGCCAAAGGCGCTTTCGTCACATTCCCAATGGGGCTTGCTGATACTGCTTTTACAGCGTACTTCCAGACGGTCGAAGAGTACCTTCTGCCAAAAGTCACAGCCCGACAAATCCAGGATATCTTCCTTTAATTGTTTCTCTCTGGTCAAAAGGTGGGAAACGGGAATGCGAAGTTTTGACTAATTCTACCTCATGATACAGAGTCCTCATAAAGTTGGCCAAAGTATTTGTAGAAAGAGAATCATTTACAGGTTTATTTTTCCAATATGACGTGGCTTGTGGTTTTATTTATTCTTTGAGTTCAAATTTGCAGTCTGGAGTTATATAAAAATGTTGAAATATTTAGCATATTGAAAATGAAAAATCATTCCTCATTTGTCCGGTAAAAGGCAAATGGGGTGAGAAAAAATAACTAACTGAAAGTGGAAGAAACTATTCTTAGTTGGGAATATTGTATCCTAGAAAAGCCAAGGATAGCATGGTTAATGGATGATTTTTAGAAACACAGTATTGCTAGTATGCCCGTAGAAGTGAAATCTGAATCTATTATAACAGTAGTACTAGTAAAGCCAATAAATACCGTATTTTTATTTTTCAGGCAGTTGCCCAGGATAGAAATTCCATGTCTCCAGGCTGAGATTGTGATAGTTTATTGATTGACATTTAATATTTATTCCTATGTCAACAATGAAATACTTGACTGTAATCAAAGATATTGATTAATAATTGAAAGGTGTATAGAGAACATAATTGGATTTTAATAAGTGGTACCTAATACCTGGTTTTGAAACCCTTGCCTTGGGAAGGGATTGCTTGCTTGCTTGCTTGCTTGCTTGCTATCAGGTACAATCATCAACATAGAGTAGGTTATTGATGTTTCTTCTCTCAGTTTTAAAAGTATGTTTATCTAGTTCGAATTCAGCTTCCCATAATATATATTCAGCATATAGACTGAATAAAGATGTGGAAAATATTCAATATTGTCCTACTCCTTTGCCAATATAGACCCAATGTGTTTCACTGTATTATATCTGTACTATGCCTTCCTGACCTATATATAATTTTCTTACAAGCATAATAAGTTGTTCTGGGATTCCCATTTTTCTAAGAACATTTCACAACTTGCCATGAGCAACACAATCAAAGTTCTTTCTATAATAATTGAAGCATACAGTGACTTTTTTTTTAGTGTTCATTGGCTTTCTCAATGATCCAGCATATATCAGCAATATTTCATATTCCTTAGCCTTTTCTAAAACCAGTTGGAGCATATGGTGTCTCTTTTTCAATGTAGGGCTTTAATCTGTGTTGGTTTATCCGAAGCACTATTTTGTTAACATGTGTAATTAAGGATATTGCACGATAGTTTGTACACTCTGTTACCTTTCTTTTTATGGTATTGAAATACTGATTTAACTCTTTCAGTCGGTTGGCCATTGTGTTACTTGGTTAGAAATTTTATGGATTCTTCTTCTGTTGCTTGCTATATTTCAATGGGTATTGCACCAACTCTTGTAGCCTTCTGATCTAACATCATCTTCTAGTACTAGAAGTTTTTGTAAATAGGGAATAGCTTCTAAGATATCTTGGATCTTGACATCTCTGTTGTACAATATCTTCTCCTTCTCTTCTTTCCCCCTACCTCCTTTTCCTCCTCTTCCTCCTCGAAGAGTTCATGATCTGTTCCACAATCAGCACCTAGTCATGCCTTTGATGCTGTAGTTGGGTTCCTATACTTTTTTTTTTAGCAATAATACAGCAAACTCCATCTTGTGATGTCCATGTGTAGAGACATCATTTTGTTTATTTGAAGGAGATTGACTTAATGTAATGTAAATGTGTAATTAGATTTAATTATTAGTATTTCTCTTAGCTCTGCTTATTTTGCAGAATTATCCTCCAACATACCACTAAAGGCCAAGTGTGCTTCAGGCCAAGAGAATTTGTGCATTCCAATTTAAAATTTTTAAGGCTATAATTGTACCATGTGAGTAGAGTGTGACTGCCATATAACAATCCCCCTCCCTGGAATTAGCTACCACCAATATATATGTCTGACTCAGAACTTAAGAATTGCCTTGATGATGCCAGTAAAACATTTTTGTACCACAAACCTGCCATATTCACACTAATCTTCAAATATCTAAACAGTCTTAAACACACTTCTTGACCTTTCTGAGATGTTATATCCAAGGACTTAATTTTCTAAGATTCAGCTATGCTTCCCTTTCTGCCTAATTTTTGGAGTTATGTATCAACTTGCTTCCATCTGAATGTTTGCATTGTGTTTGTAGTATATATAATTATAAAGTGGGGGATAGATTGTAAACAATCAGTAAGTTATTTTCTTAGGGGGTACAGTAGCTGACACGGCTAGGACATTGAGGCAGAAGACCATTGAGGGGTTGGCAATTTGAAAACCATGAATGCAAGCCACATAACTGAATGAGCTCCCATCAATTTATGTCAGCTCCTACCACCCTAGCAGTTCAAAAGCATGCAAGTACAAGCATCATCTTGGTGGAGAAAAATAACAAGGATATGAAAGGAGCCCACTTGGGTGTCCTGTGGGAAATGGTGATGTCATCAGCTAATCCTTAGAACCCAGAAATGCCTTGGTAAGAGCTTCCCAACATGAGTGTAGTAATAATTTTGTTGTCACTTCTTGTTGAAAAATGCAGTCATTCCATTAATTGGTCAACAAGGCCAATTATTAACAGTTAACAAGTTTGTAATTAATTAACAAGACCAACAATTAACAGAAAATATCCTGATGTTCTTGCCTGAAGGGTATCATAAATAGAATTATTGAAAATCAGAATAGTGACCAGAAAATACAGATACTCAAAACAAATACGATTGCATTTAGCTCTGCCTCTGCAAATATTGAAGAATAATATGAACTATTATCTACATATGATCAACAGTATGTGTTTTAGCTTAGTTTGCTGTGCTACCAATATAATCACATGCCATAGTAGCACATTTTCTGAACTTAGCCAATTGTGACTTAATATTAAAAGTGGGGCTTAGATATTTTTGAACCCAACTTAAATTAAACATTTGTTTGCTTGCATGCACTGAATAAAGAAAATATAAATTGATCCAATTTATAGAAATTCCCACGTTTGTTAATAGAAAACAGTTGTGTGTTAGTGACTCTTATAATGAGTGCTTGTGTACCTTATTGGCTTTCAATATTACATAATGAGTCATGAGTCAATGACCGTTTATTGCAATCATGAATATAGAAAAAACAATTTGTTTCCAAATTCTGAAATCGTTTATGTTCTCTCAGAGTCTGTGAACTTTTGAAAAACAAGGTCTTACAAAACTGGTACACAAAAATGAATAAACAATATATGGTGAACATGAAACAATTTATTGTATCTTTTAAGTCTTCTAGATGAGAATCTCAGAAGCTAATCAGTTTGATGAAAAATTACAAATACAGAATTAATAATGATCTGTTGATTAAGGCACCAGGCTAGAAATCAGGACTTCTAGTTGTGCCTTAGCCATGGAAGCTGGCTGGGTTACAGTCACTCTCTTAACCCAACTCACCTTATAGGGATGTGGGGAAATAGGAGAGGGTTAGGTTTGCTGCTTTATTTATACAAATAATATAGGGGGGATGAAAAAAAATCTAAAACACAAACATGGAAAAGAAATAGTTACTGTATTCATATGCAAGACTCAAATACTATCATAGTGAAAAAGATTATGAATGGGAAAAATATTAAAAAATCTAAGTATTGGACTAAAACTGTAATAAAGTTGTTGCTGCTTTTGGAGAAGCTCAAGGCAAAATTGAATATATCTGTCTTTTCTTTGTTACATTTACATATTTGTGTTTTGCCACCACTGTTGAACAGCTGGTATAATATTTCCAAAATTTAATGTTAGCATATTTAAAGAAGTTCTTTCAACATTCTGGCACCATCTTTAGAGTTCCAGGTTATTTCAGTGTCTTCTTCCTTTATTCTTTTCCTATTACCTCATTACTTTTTTTCTACAGATACTTCAGTTTTTGTTTTTGTTTTACACATCTGTTTGTATTTTCAGTTGTGCTTTTATTGATCCTCATTTTAGTATCTTCTACACATCTGGAGAACCTTTTCTCATTAGCTTCTCCCATCTTAAAATTCTGTTTATTATTACATTGAATTAATTAACACACTTTCTTAAATTCCAAGATAAGCATTCAATCACACAATGTTTAAATTTTTATTTATATTGAAAATTCCAATGTTACATATTCACTTTCCCCTAATCTTCTTGTGTCTTTTTCTGAAGAAGAAACTTGTTATCAAAATAAGTCAGAAATTTTCTTAAAAGTCTATGTTCGACAGAATGTTTTTCCTAACAGATGTTGGTTTAATAAAAAGTTTCACTACTAGTTATTGAAAAAGAACTTCATGGACTGTTTTTTTATAAGAGATCTCCATGAAAATCTCCCAGAGTCTGAGTGCAAATATTGATAATGATGTAGTAGTATAAAGTTTACCTTGACTTTTGCAAATGGCTATTTATCCAGTTTGGCTACATTTTGTCCTCTTAGTCCTGTAAACTAGGTTAGGTTGTGACATGAAAAGTAGTTATTTCGTTTGAACTTTCCCATTACTGGGACACCTTCATTTATCATAGATACAATCTTTAAAGCCTTAACAGCAGCTAACTTGTCGTATTACTTTCTTTTCTGAATGTGCAAATAAATCTATGATGCTCTTATTTTGTTACATGTGCCGAATATGATGCAGTAGTTAATTGAAAGCAATGCTTCTTCAAAATTAAATTGGAAACTCTCCTTTTTTGCTAATTTAATGGATAGAAGTTGCAGAGAATTGAAGCTATGGGCAATTAGTGATGTAAAACAGATGGAACATGGAATGTAATATTGCATTGATTAAAATCTTCTTGGGACTTCTGAGGGATTAGTTTTTTCTTCTGCTTGTAAACCTATTTTAGGATCTTCACCATAGTTGCTTCTTATCTCAAAATGATATTAAGCTGTGCCACCAAAATTCATTAGTACAGTTGTCTATGGAGATTCTCAGTCATTCAGGTCAGTCATGGTTGCTCCAAAGGTGCTTTTTCAATAGGCAACTGGACTTTGTTTTTCCTTGAAGATGTTTTATTACTCATCCAAGAAGTTTCTTCAGTTCATTAATACAGTCAGCAGATTTGAGTGGCTGGGAAAAGCAGAGACAGATTTTACATCCTTGGAATTTGTGTTTAACTAATTTAATTATTTTAAATTTCAGATTAGTTTTTATTTTATATTTTATATTAAATTGTGGACTCCAAAGAGATTTGTGTTTGGGTATATATAAAAGCTGTCAGCCTATGAAGCTCTGAATTCGAAGCATCTGCAGGCTGCCACATAATTACAGATGAGAAATAGAGAGGGAGTACTTTCTCATACAGTTAGTAGTATTGTAGTCAAAACATTATTATTCTAAGAATGTTCCAAGAATGTCAAGGCCATTCTGTGCAGTACCTGGAAGAGGAGTGCAGAGATGGAAGATGGAATGTTGGGTAACCATTGTGATTGGGGAATGTGATCTATGATGAGCAAAAGAAGGTTGTTCTGTAATTCTCTTTTGGCTGGGGAAAAACCTGGGGCTTTAGATTCAGGTTTTTTTCCCAGATGTGCCAACATGGTTTCTTTAATAAACTCTTACTTGGATCAATTCTTATCTGAGTGCTGAGTGAGTTATTGGAACTTAGATGGAACGCTGGCACAGGATACTCTTCCTGTGTCCCAGGAGGTTCAAAGCCAGAGAGGGTATAAAACCAAGGGACTCTCCGCATCTCTTCCCTTTTCTGCCCAGGACCTCAAACCATGTGATCCTGTCCACCATTAAACCATCTTTCCAAATAGCCTCCATGTTTCCAGTGTCTTTTTCCCCACCTGGAACTGAACCCAGAGGATATTTCTTCCAAAATAGCCTTCCTTTCCCCAAACTGTGAGAGCTGCCTAGTACCTTTGAGAGCTGCATAGAACCTAAAAACACTTTTTTTTGGAAAAAAAAAGATGATGCAAGAAGCTCATGGTTTGCTTTGAATAGTATAGAATTCCTATTAAAAGAAAGGCAAAACAGAAACCTTGGAAGAATGAACGCATTAGTGCTCAGAGCATCACAGTGAATGTTATAATTGATGAATCTAATTGGGGCTATTTTAGCTTTAATAACTTATAGTTTTCAAAAAAGCACATATGTACTTGATTTCTGAATAACTACACAGCAAGCACATGGATATACAGCATAAGATATTATGCGGATATCATATCTACTATTATGGTATTACTTAATCACTTTATTATTATATCTTGATGCATAACTTAATGCATATTCTCATTAAATCAATCATTAGTTTTAAATTGGGGCACAAATAACCAGACTCAAATTATGAGACTTTGGACACATTATTTGATGACCCAAGCTCTCTTGAAAAATCCATAATGCTGGGAATAGTAGAGGGAAAAGAAAATAATTATTGGCAGCAAGGTAGAGGGACTTGATTACAAAGATAACACGCATATCAATGGAAGACCTGAAAGCCAACTTGTGAACAGATCATGCTAAAGAAGGACAATCTCTGTGATTGCTAAAAGTCAACAGCAATTTAAGGGCATATAATCAATCAAATAGTCAACTAATGTATTTTGAGTAACACATTGTATTTCTGAATATCATCCAATAAGGTTTGATGGCTACCAGCTAACTGACATTCTGAATAATAAATAAGCTTTTCACATAGTACATTTGTATATCAAATGAAGGGGCAAGGGAGTTGTCATCAAGATGGCGATTGATTTTCCTTATGTTTGAGTTACTTCCTGACTTAGCAAAGACATAACAATTGATCAAGCCTGTAAAATTCAGGATTTGCCAACAAAGTGCACCCCAATAGAAATTGGTTGCATAAACACTCCAGTTTTTCTTCCTATGTAGGAATTTAAAAAAAATGGAGGGAGCACTGCCAGAAACATCATATTTATCTGAATCCTTTATTTGGTTTAATGAGCTGCAAATTACACAGGCCTTTTCTCAGCCAGTTTCATTCTGAATGACTGGCCATTTCTTTCAGAAGTGGACATAATTCATCTCTGAATAGTCTATCTGAACAATCCAAACTCTGCTACAAACTTGGCTTGAAATAAGCATTTTAAGTACCATCCTGAATTAATGCCTTCCTTGTTATTAAAAAAATAACTACCCTTTTAGATGAACAAAACTCTTTTACACAATGTTCATTGGGTATTTTTTTTAAAAAGGGAACTTTAAAAAATACATAGCGGTAGGTGTGTAATTTGGTGCAGAATAAGAAATTAATGTTTTAGCATTTATCTTCTTTTCAGGACTTAATCACTGGAGTTAAAGGAACCTATTGAAATTCATAGAACACAACATTGTACCTATACATCTGAAAACTCACTAACATAGCAGCCTACCCAGTAATATCATCAGGGACTAAATAAGTTACTGCTTTATAAGATTCAATGAGCACTGCAGAATTTATGTCATAAAAGAAGCAAAATGAAACAATTTTGGGGGTCTTATGGTTATATATGTAGCTTGATTAACCAACCACAATACTTGGCATACGATAATTCCCTGTTTTCAATCCAAACAATGTAGACCAAAAATAATAATAATACATAAATGTGGAAAATTTCCTGGGAGATGCCATTACTTCCTCAACTGGAGCACATCTTAAATCAGGAAGAATAACAGACATACAAACAAATAAATCTTTCTTTTGGATTCGTTTTATAGCATATGCATTTGCATCTGGGAATTATAATGTAAAGGTTCTCAGTTTAGTAACTCTGAAATTCCATTTCCAGTAAATCTATGAAGAAATAATCTTACTAATATAGTCTCCATTCATATGCAAATTTGCTAACATTTATAGTACTATAACAATTATTCTGACCCATCAGGAATTTAAGTCTTTCACTGTAGTAATATGACTGTTAGCTAGAGATATTACTGATATTATACATCTTAAAATGTATTTGCTACTCACTAATTCACATGTGAACTAATATCACAGGCTATATATCCTTTTCTACTGAGGTTTGAAGAACGTACTTCAAAAAAGCTGTAAGATTGCATTGTCAAAGTTCCGATGAGTATGTTTAGAGAAAACCATTTCCAATATTATCATTTATATCCATGGTAATCATTGTGTGTGAGAGTGTGTGGAAATACAGGTCTAAAGGTTTCTGTATAGAAATCACCATTATGTAAACCTACAATTCCTGGGTGGTTTCAAGGCCAAGCGATATCTCACCAAGTATTCACTGCTTTAGAAAAGCAGGAGGAAGAAGCCCACAATTCAAATCCATGAAGGGTAATTCCTCTACATTTTTGCATTACTAGTGGGCATCATTTGGGCAATATCGATACGAATGTAGCCAAGCTATAGCTGTGCCTCTTCTGCCAAAGTTTGTTTAGGAATTAAGCTAAATTTGGTTTATTGAAAAGCTGAGGGAAAATATAAGATGTCTGGATTTCCTTGGGCTTGTTTGCCAGTTGGGCAAGGTATCAAACTGTATTACCATCTGCACTTCCTTTTATTTTGGGAAGTTGAAGGAAGTGGATGAGTCCTTTGTAATCTGAATTATTCAGTTTGCAGGCTTGAGACATACTCCGGGCTTATTCAGAAAGCTGCAGGTGGTTGAGTGGGTGAGCCTGCAAGAGGAATGGTACAATGACACCTGCTTCATAGGAGAAATTAGTTCACTTTCTTCTGAACAGACTTTCTCTGAATCCAGCTATTTTTGACAATTTTCACCCAGTATCCCACTTTTATTGAGAAAGCAATTATAAATTAGTTACAGAAGATCCTGGATAATATCCTCTGGAGTATCTGCAGGGGTTGGGAGTATTTTAGGATGGTTCTGTCTGATCTTAACATGGATGGTCTCACTTGTGGACAGGATTTGAGTACTTGGAGAATTTCATTGTGAGGTTCTTCAAAGATCATTGCTTTTCTCACATTATTTTACATCTACATAAAATTGTTGGGGGAGATGATTGTCCGGTTTGGGGCTGAGGTGTCTTCAACATGCTGATGATATCCAGTACAGCATACAAAACATCACTGCTCAGGTCAAAAGGGAGATGCAACAAATGTTTGATAGAAGCTGAGATAAAATTCCTTATTTGCATTCTTGAATGCTGTTTATTACAACAACTCTTATTATTCTTTTAAGCCACTGAGAAGTCACATTTTATGATGGAAACTTGGAGTCATAGATAGAATCATAGGGCTGAAAGGAACATTAGGAGGTCTTCTAGTCCAACCCCTTACCCAAGGTAAGAGACCTTATTCTGTCCCAGACAAATAGCTGTCCAATCTTTTCCTGAAAACCTCTTGATATATGATGGTTTCAAGAATAGAGACAGTTGGAGAAACTCGAACAGCTTTTTCCAAATAAAAATCACCAGCTGTACTGGTTTTCAACTTCCATATTCCCTGGCCTATACAGAACTATGATGTTGGCTTGTATAAATCTTTTAGAGATTGTCTAAATGTCCTAAAAAGTCTTAAAGACCAGCCATTTTACAACTATTTGAAGGTACAATGCCTATGTTTTGCAGCCCGTTGAGCACTCTTGTCTGTTGTAAATGGTTGCATTGCCCCCCTGCAGTGACATTACTGCATTATGACTGCTCATGGTCTTCTGCAGTCATGGAACCACAGTTCACAATGTTTTGTTGCTGGTTTCCTGCAAAAAAACACCCACTCAAATGAGAGGGTTCACTTAATGACCCTCATGTTCACTGTGAAGAAGGCTAAAAAAAAATTGCTTCCAGGCATGTGGATATTTCAGCTAACAACCTCAACAACTTATGTCCATAATTCCGGGTTCAGTTATGATTGTAAGCTGAAGAATACCTGCAGATTTTGTCTTTTTGCATAGGCCTATGCCATGCTACCCTTTCCCATATTTCCTTTGCCTGATGTATGGCCTTACATCTCTCTAACCTCCAAACTTGTGAGACAAGCCCCTTTTCCTGAGGTCATTCTCACCATCAATTAACTTGAATACATTCAGCAGAAAGTATTTTGCAAATGCCTAGGTTTCAGTTTTTAATGAGTAAAACCAAAACAGAACTCGACTTATCTTCTGGAGATGTTTCTGATGTTACTTAAAGCTATAATTTGTAGAGTATTCATAGTCATCAGTGAATCTTAGTGCTATTGGGCAAAAAAAAAAAAAAAACAGCTCACCAAGATGACTTTTTGGAATAGTCTTGTGGTAATTGAGAACTAACTACTCCTTTTGAAATTGAACAAGGTCTTAAGGGCTTTCCTAAAGTCAGCTTGGGTTAATGAGAAAATGATAGCATCAACAGCAGCAAAGTAAAACAGAGAAACATGTGTCCATAAATTTTGGTGCACACAAATCCAAATCATTTAGTCGGGAAATTTATGTAGCTATTAAAGAAGAAAGAGATAAAAAATGTTGCCTTACTTCTCCCCTTTGGACCCTGAAACTGAATTTGAGAAGTGTTCAGCATTTTATGTTAATCTTCTGGTGTGCTGTTATGCGATTTATATATCCGAAGAAATAACCATTGATTAATGTTGTTTTTTTTACCTTTCTCGAAGGAGTTTTCTGAACTTCTCAGATATTATTATTGCTCAGCTTCTGGGTTTTACTATGCAATATTTTAAAGTATTAAACAATTATTTTTGGCTGTCATTCAATAGGGATCAAATCACCTCTTAGGGACAGGACTATACCATACCAGATGCTGTCTCATATTATTTTAATTTGGGATCTTGAGATACTAGTTTAGTTCCTAGGTATTATGAAGAAGTCTTTTTATTATTCATTTGTGTCATCAATTTTATTTAAAATATTTATAGTTTTCATTTTTGTATGAGTAATTACACTTTAATTTAAAAATATTAAATTGGAGACTTTAATTGACCCTTGAGTCTGCTATGGAAGAGAAATCTATTGAGATCTTGCTTAGACAATTTAGATAATCAAAGAGTAAAGCCATTTAAATTAATGGAACTTACACGAGTTAGTGTTCTCTTCTAAATACTACCTAGATTCAGTGCTTGAATGTGAAAGATTTTTTTCCCCAAGTAGAAATTCATAGGATGCAGGCTTAAACCAGATTTTGAGTAGTTTACAGACTTAAATATATCAATAATATGTATGGTTTAGACAAGGAAGGCACTGTATTTACCAACCTGGATAAAGGTGATGTTGGGGTTAAAGGCAATGGAAGAGAATGGAGCTGAGTAACTGACAATTTGACCTTCTAATGCCAGTTGTTTTGCTTTCCTTACCTTTTAGGATTTTGCTTTTTTAAAAAAATATAGTGCATTTATACTAGTAATTTTAAGGAGAATACTTTCTCCTGAGTTTCCTGGGACCAGTATTTTCTATAAATAGTACTACTCCTACTAATTTTAGCCTTGCAACTCCAAGTAATCCAATTGGTTTCATGACTAAGTGGGAATTTGAACCTTGGCTTTCTCAGTCTAGTCCAGGGGTGTCAAACTCACGTCATCATGGTGGTGTCACATGATGTATCACAACTTTTTTCCCTGTTGCTAAACTGGGTGTGGGCGTGGCCAGCATGTGATGCATCCAGCCCGTGGGTCATGAGTGTGACAGCCCTGGTCTAGATTAACAATGTAACCACTGCACTTCTCTATGCAACTTCTTTGTCCATGACTTTTAGATGTCAAGAAGATCTTTCTAAGATAAATTATCAATCTAACTATATTACTGATTTATGTCTTAATCTCTCTTGAGTTCCACATCAGAGATATTGCTTCTGGCAATCCCTCTTTGACTAAGCACCAACTCTGAAAACTCAACAAGACTACCAATATAAGAAAACATCCACCCTGCCATTTATTTGTCCCCAAACTAGCTAGACTAGGTGAAAAAACTCAGTGATGTATACTATTTTGTAAAATATTTTATTGGGTAGGACAGCAGATACAAGCATTTAAGATATGTTCTGGAATTTATGTAGGGCCATCATCTGTCTGGAAGTTTTGTAGGGCTATAAAACCCTCATTGGCTAGAATATTATCCACTGACCAGGGCATCCTGCATCTTGAATTCATGCTTGCCTCATCTAGAGAAGCTCATCACCAGTCACCTCTCCCCAACTAAACCATGTACACCAAACATTGGTGAGATATTCCAGCTGCTGTTATCTATTATATAGTGTTTGAATTCTAGCTTTAAATCAGTGACACTAGGGGCTCTTCCCTCCATGCCTTTGGAAAAGCATTAGATTGATGCTTGCATTGCTGAATATATATTTAAAATTAAAGGCAAACATATTCTTTTAGAGAAAGATTTACACACAGAGAGATTTCCTTAGCTGGATTAAAGGTTAGATGCTCACATAGGGAGGAAAAAGCTACTATGTGTCATAGTAATTATATTCGTTCAGATTAACAAAATATCAAGGCCAGAGTGTTTATTAATAGCTTAGCTATATAGTTTAGTAAGTGAGCCTATATTTTGCATGCGAAAGTTCTCAAGAGTTTTCTCCAGGCATTTAAAGTTGGAAAAACCTGAAGAGCAGCTGGGGAAACAATATTACTAATAGTGGTCAATATTGATCAAGAAGGCATTAAAAAGTATTTTATGCTCCTTGACTTGCACATCAGACTTCATTTGGCTTTTCTTTCTATAAGGGTTTCTCATTTGCACCAACTAGATAGCATTACATAGTGGTTAGTATTGTCTGAGGTGAATGAACCCACTTTGGGGATTTTTAAAATGAGTATCAAAACAATTAACCTATGCTGCAGTAGCCCTCAAACTCATTTAAGATGGAATTTTCTTATTAGTTCAAGCAACTGACTCTGGCAGAGGGCTGATCTATGTGCCTGATATTTTCAGCAAAATGGCAAGTCTGTGTGGAAAGTGATATAGTGAAGTATCTAGGCATGTTCTTGACCTTTTATAAAATTCAACTAGTTTGCTAACATTCCAGGAAAAGGAAAGGAAAGCATGGCAAATATAGCACTTTCTTCTCTGAACACCTGACTATTTAAATTTATTAGGGTGGTCTGTTGTTTTAATGGTTTTCCTTATCAAATTGAAATCAGATTTGTCTATGCCTTTTGCAGAAGTTCTAATTAGAATAATTGGAATCATAGAAACATAGAACTGTGGAGCTGGAATCACAAGACTGATCACACGAATAATCTAGTCAAACTCTTCCTTTACCAAGCCAATTAAATTATCCATGAGAGGTGGGTGCCCAGCTTAAACCCCTCCAGAGGTGTAGAATCCACAATTTACATAGGCAGACAGTTGTACTGTAGTAGATATCTTAAAAGCAGGATCATTTTTTTAATATAATGAAAGCTAGGTAGTTGCAAATCATACCCATTATTTTTATCCTACTTTTCCCCCCCTTCTATATACCTTGTACCATTTGTACAATCATGTCTACCCTATTTCTTTTCTTTAAATTGGACATAGCAAGTTCAATCAGCTATCCTCATAAAGCGTGTCCTTAAAGCCATATATCATCTTTGTTGTTCTACTCTGAAGTTTTTTTAAACTGTCAAAATATTTCTGACAATGTGGTGCCCATAATTTTATATAGTGTACAATTATGTACCCATGCTATCTATCCATAATCCAGGTGTTGTCTCATCAATATTGAGTAGACAAAGATTATAACCTTTAATTATAGTTTTTGCTTCTTCTCATGCAGACTAGATCTTACTAGGATTTCTGGAAACTGTGTCACATCCCTAATTCATGTTTAGCTTATTTTCAGTGACTTGAATCTGAACAGAATGTAATTTTTAGAAATGACTTTTAGTTGGGATGGGAAACCTATGGCTTTTAACTTTTAACCAGGATTATTACATTACAATATATTGACTGGACACCTTCTCCTCACCTTCTCCCATAATCCTTGTAACCATACTAGCCTTTCAGTAGAGTACTACAAAGTACATCTTCAAGATCACTGGGAAAACAGAGATTAGTTCATTTTAGTCTGTTAGTTTGTGTCTTCCTTAGTAGGGATTAAAGACTCTAAGAATGGACCATTTACAATTCCTGGAGGAGGAAAATGTGAGGTAATTCGTGTTAATTTTTCTGTAGAGGAAGCTATATCTAATAGATTGCTCTAGGTTATATCAGATAGAGAGTAATTTCTTCTGGTTTGATCCTATACAAACAAATATCTCCATGCATGACACATGAAATGAAAAGTGTCTGAGAAAAGAGCTGGAAGAAAAACAGGTAGTACTTTCACACAAACACCAATACACACATGTTTAAATGTAGTGTAATACACAGAGAAGCAGAGGTTGAAATAGAGAGCTGAGGAAAAAAAGAGCCATGTTGGGCATATGAACTTCAGAATAATCATTGCTTTGCAAGCAGGGAAATAGTTAATTACTGAACATCACTGCAGTTAGAGTTACAAGTGGTTTACCGCTTTCCAAACTTTTTGTGGTTTTTATGCTAAAAGAAGAGAAGGGGGGAATTAGGAACCTCCTTTGTTGCTTTCTCTTAATGATATACTGTTTGCAGAATGATCTCTGTCAGTCAAACTTTCAGAGAAGCCAGTATTTTTCTACCTTGCAAAATTGTGAATAAAAAAAAACAAACTAAATAAACTGCTCCACAAGGAGTGCCTTATATGGCATTTTCTCTTTTTGATCCTGAGGAATCCATCATACATACTGTTGTGACCTGTTGGCTGCCATCCCCTCCGGCAGCTAAATCAGAATGGGAGTCGGAGCCAGCAGCAAGGCAATTTGAGAGCTTTGAGAGGTGGAAGAGGGAATGGAGCTATCAGAGATAAAGCCTGGGCAGAGCCCGGGCCATCTCTTAGCCACCAGGTGGAGAGTCAACAGCCCCTGGGTCTGGAGGTAGCTGATGAGGAAGAGGAGGAACTGCTGGGTCCCGTGCCTGACATACAGATGTGCAGAAGGCAGAGAAGAGAAGAGAAGAGCAGTAGGACTCTATGGACTGGTCCTCAGGACAGAAGAGCTACCACTGCTAACTAAGCCCCATCCTAGCTCGGGATGAAAGGCAGGGGGCAGAGATGAATATTCGTCTCCCTGTCAGTCAGCCACTCCAAACTTCTGAATCCTGTCTGGAACTGTATTATAATTCTTTCTTGGAATCTGTGGTTCTGAGAGTCAGCATGCGTATGTGTGTCTCCACTGCTTCGGAGCATGCGTATGTGCGACTCCGCTGCTGGAAAAAGAGCAGGCGCACCTTCCAGAACTTCTGTTGCAAGTGTGGTGACAGAGAGAGAGAGAGACTCCTGGTGTGTTGGAGCCACTTCAGGGAGAAAGGGATTGAGCTTCACTTTCCACAGGCACTTAGAGGCTTTGTTAGCCTGCTGAGAGAGACTCTTTGCCGGGGTTGCTGGCGCTCCTAGTAAAGGGAACATTTAATTAAAAACTGCATGCTTGTCATGTTTGGGAACCAGGTCAGAACACATACATAACCACCAACTTGCATCCCAATCTGTAAGCAGGTAAAGGAACCAGTAAGGAATGCATGGGTATGTTTCTTCTTTATAATTAGGAAGTCTGTGTGATATGACTAAGGACTGAACAACACAACCAGCTTGCCCCAGCATGATTATGAGCCAGTGTTAATTTCTCAAGGTATAAATGCCTGATAATGCCATTTGTCTGCTCACAGACATCAAGAAGAGAATCTTTAATGGTATCCATAAAAAGTGCCGTTTTAAATTTTTTGTTGGCTTGAGTGCTGTTAACCAGCTCACCTGCTATGCTTTATTTCACAGTAGGTAAACATTTTCACTCCGATGGGCCATTGTACATTACACAGAGATGGCCCTCTACCCTCTGATCACTGCTGACCGCCCTGTAGAACCCCCCAGAGCCCTTTTTTTTTCAAATTCATCTACAGAATATGAAAAGGTCCCCCACCCTCAATAGGTTCACTGATTGAAAATAGACCCATGACACAGTAACCTTTAAAAAAAACCAACATTTTGGTGAGATTGACAAGTGTTCTACAAGTTTCCCCTTTTAGCTGCAAAACATGTTTTAAAATCAGTTCTGAAAGGCCATGGAAAAGGCAAAAAGGGTTGATGCTTGATTTCACAACATAGATTGGAGAGGTAAAGAAACACGGTGATGCACCAGAATAATGTGTTATTTATGTATGTGACCAAAAGTGGAGACAGGATTTGAAGATTCAAAAGAGGTTTTCAGAGATGACTTACTTTTCAACTAGTTTATATGTAGGAAACCAGCAGCTGAAGATTGGCACCTGGAACTTCTCTAAGCAACTTAAATTGCTTATTAGAAGCAAGGAGGCCTTCCAACTTGTGTAATTTGAGTAGACCTCAAATTACTTTGGGCCATAGCTTTGGGAGAAGGTTGTTCTCAACTCTCTCCTTAGCCTTTACTAAAGAAGGGTGCGCTCAGCTTTCCTTTATAGCACAAGCTCTGTAGGAGAATCTTAAGAGGAGTTCTGAAGTACTCAAGTCTCAGACTTGAGAGGACTAACTTTTTTTTTTTGTAAAGTCTGGAGGAGTGTTTCATTCAAAGCTCTGT
The DNA here is from genome assembly GCA_032468155.1 of Oxyrhabdium leporinum. Lineage (NCBI taxonomy): Eukaryota > Metazoa > Chordata > Lepidosauria > Squamata > Cyclocoridae > Oxyrhabdium > Oxyrhabdium leporinum. Next base: position 29,475 of record JANHFL010004374.1, read on the forward strand.
CAACATGAAGCACTTCTTTGAAGCTTCATGTGACTTTAAAGTTCATTTTAATATGTATGTTCAGAAGTCAGGATGACACCAGGGTGATTAAAACATTCTTCCTCCATAGTGATCATGGAACAGGAGCCCTTTGATGCGTTTAAGTAAGATGTACCAGGACTCAGCTAGATCTTTTGCTATAAGTGAACCTTCATGAGAAATGGAGCCTTGTTAAAATATTCTCAGGCTTGATAGAGCTCTTGGGCTGTCCAACCAAAATCAAAGCTGGAAAAATATTCTCTAAGAAGATATTGTTATACCTCTCAGCAATAGGACAACACCCTGCAGTTCTTGACAAATTAGTTTAAAGTTATACGGGGCATTTTGTCATTGATCACTTAAGTATATCTTGGGAAATCTGAAGTGAGGAAACCTGTTGTTTCATTACCAGAAAGGTTAAAACAAGTCTTCACTGACATTTCCAGCTTGCTCTTAACTCAAATTAAATATTCAAAAACAGTGAAGAATATCTTGTAACATAACTAATTTTGACTATAGTGGCTTACAAATGGGCCTTCTGAGTGACAGCTTAATCATACACCAACAAAGTGATAATAAATTTCAAAAGCTGTTTGAGTGATTGTTTTTATATATCAGATTTTATTTTAATAACAGTTTTGTTGTTTATAGCTCTTGGCATGTTTTATACCAGGTTTTTTTCAAAAGGTTTTCAATCATCCAGTACCAATATGCAGGGAACTCCTTACAGAAGAAAAACTGGATTTTAATGTAGAAGCAGTCCACAAACTGGACCCCAGATTTCTATTTCTACATCACTGATGTAGAAGTTGTCCCAGTTTTGAGCAGGCATGAAATGTTAGGACCCATTTTGCATTTTGAAGAAATTTGGATTTTAGACTCTTTAAAATAATCCAAGCTTAAAAAACTGAGGCTCTGGTTGCAATACAAAAAATATTGAACATTGAAATTCTGTAGTACATTAAGGACTTGGAAAAAAATAGAACCTCACAATTTGCCTCTCTTTGCTTTGGATGTAAAAAGCTGCACATGCACATGCCTAAACTTCATTCCAGTGATGTCAAGGAGCAGAAGAAAGAGTTAAAAAAAATTGGGACTGTTTGTATTGTAAGAACAGATTATCATTGTGATATTGTTGCAAGGATTCTTGGACTTTGTGTTTGAATTCCTTCTTTAAGAATGATGTTTAGTTACAAAAGCACTCTTTGGTGTTTTTAAATGTTTAGAACCTAAGAATTTAAAATATTTTAAAAATAATTTTAAACAGTCATTGATTGATATAGCTTGCCAATATATGCAAATAATTCTTTGACTCTTTTATTATGTACTATTAACACCAATTCTTTGAGATAGGGGAGGGCAATGAATTTTCCCAAAGCGCCACATGAGAAATTGGGACTGTTGTGGAGGGCCAAACCAATGCAACCTGATTTGATGTCCTCAAACTCCATCACCTGAACTCCTCAGGTTGCTCCAGTTGAGAGGTGAACATTGCACAGGTACAGGAAAGCAATTTCTCTCCTCGTCCTCCCGTGGCTGCCAGATGACTGAAGGAGTGCATAGTGACTGTGCAGAATCAGATCCAACTCAACTTGTCTCCTGCCCCCTGAGGCACGCTTATTTACATCTTATTTCTAATTTCTGGTTGATTTCATGTGGTCCACACAAGGTCAGCCAAAGGGCTGAATATAGCCCAGGGACTGTAAAATGCCCAGCATTTGGGAAGAATGGTATATGGTAATTATACAAATTATACAATGTTGCTGTCTCTGTTCCTTGTGGATGTGTTTCTAAGAAAATCTACCAAAACTGGAATTCAAAATTAATTGAGGTAGCAAAGCAAATTGTTTTTTTAAGCAAAGCAGCAAGTTCTTTCTCTTAAAGCAGGTTTTGGTCTTAGGTGGTACAAAGTCCAGCTGCTCAGAAATTAATGTTTTTTCATATGTTCTTGGTCTAATGTACTTCCTCTTCGATGTCACCCAGAGCACAGCCTAGAGGAAAACTGCAGGGTATTAAATATGGCATTAAATATTTGAAGGAAACCAGAGGGGGGAAAAGTACATATTAATATCTTGTTTTGTTTTTCTTCTAAAATGGCATTCACTGCAGCTAGCAGTTTCTTGATCCGCATTTTGATTCATCAAGAGCATCTCTTAGTCTCATCTGGATTAAAATTACTTTGAAATTTTGTCGATTCCAGATGTGTCAATAAAAGAAGGGATATGTTAGAGTGCCAGTTTCTCAAGGTTGGGGATTGGGCTCTGCAACACTTTCAAGGAATTATTCAATTTGAGCCAGATTCATGAATCAAACTTGGAGACCTTGAAATGAACAAATCAATCAATCAAGAGGCTTAATCACTACTCATATCCCCTTTCAAAGTGTTTCACGGATTAGATTATGTTTGTAGTGGTTCTAATGTTGTTACACAACATACACATAATTAACCTATTTTAATTTGTTAAAATGCCAATAAAATATATACTGAACAATGAAGTAAATATTCACTCATATAAAAACAAGTGATAAATAAATGTTATTTATTTCAGACTGCCTGAATCTGTGAGCATGAAGTAAATAAAGTTTGGCTGAATCATTTTTTAAAAAAATAAATGACATAAGAATATATATGCATATATGTGTGCGCGTATAACTCATTTATGATATAAGTTGCTATACACAGATTGGCAAGCAGAGGAATGAGGTATGCAAAGTTATTAAATTTGTTAAAGAAAATAACAAATTATTTGTTAATTAAATTAAATTTAATATAAGTTACTACACACATATTGACAAGCAGTGGAATTTAAAGTTATTAAATTTGTACCAGTTTTGTCATTTATGACCTCTGTTGAATTTAATATTAATGGATGGACTTGGTAAGAAAGCTTTCAGTCACTTATGAATAATGCTATTATCTTTTTCATGGCTATCATGGATATTTTGACTTTTTTATATTTTTCGCCAGTAATAAATTATGGACTCTATAGTTAATTCCTCTCTATGGACATTTGTGACACTGATGTCCTTTAGTCCATTCTGCTAACATCTGCTTTCTTGGGCATAAGCATTATCATCATATTTAATTTGCTTTCAATTTTAGCCCACACTGAAATTTGGAATATAGAGGGCATAGATTAAATACTGAAACAGAAATAATAAGAGAAAGACAGGGTTGTGTGCGGTTGTTGTTTTTTTTGTGATTATTGATATCTTCCAAAGGTTCTAAAATCAGTGTATAATTATACAGATTTTAAGCAAACATTTTTCAAGTTGTGTTGTTGCTCAAGGAGACTTCAGGCCATGCATGGATATTGACAGTCTAAGTGGTGGCAGTAAAGAGAAGAAAGTAAAAGCTGGATTTAACAGGTGGATACTCAAACTGGATAGGGTAGAGCAGGGGTGTCAAACTGGCAGGCCATGGGCTGGATGCATCACGTGCAGGCCACGTCCAGCCCAGTTCTGTGAATGGGAAACACATTGTGAAATGTCACATGACGGCAATGTGATGCAGTGAGTTTGACACCCATGGGGCAGAGGTGAAATTTAGCTGGTTCCCTAAAAAAAAGTTCAGTCAATCAATTCAACCTTCTTGAAAGGAAAAGATCTCGTGAAGTTGGAATTGATTGAGTGAATTTCAAGAAGGAGAAACGCGATGGAGCTGGAAATA
>JANHFL010004374.1:39819-51124 GCA_032468155.1 Oxyrhabdium leporinum
AATTTAAAACCCATTTAAAAACCCCTCAGTCAGGAAAGGCTTGTCGGAAGAGTAAGGTCTTCAGCTCCCGGCGAAAATTGCCTTAGTCATCTTAATAAATCTCTTCCCAAAGTCCATCTCTTTTAATTGTGCTAACATAAATTGCCAGCTCACATTATCAAACACCTTCTGTACATGTAAAAAAATCAGCGTCATTTGCTTCTCTGGATGTGCTTCATAGTACTCCAATGTATTCAGAATTATTCTCATATTATCTTTGATTTGTCTCTTGGGTAAAAACCTGTTTTGATCTAAATGTATGAATTGATTTAAAAATCTCTTTAATCTTTCTGCTATTATTGAAGCAAATATTTTCTAGTCCACATTCAATAAAGATATTGGTCAATAGTTTTTAATCCATTGCAGATCTGAATCTTCTTTCAGTATAAGAGTAATATATGCTTCCATGCAAGAATTTGGTACTTTCGCCTCTATCAATAGTTCATTGAATACTTCCAACATTGATTTACTTAAAAAGTTTTGTAAGTTTTTGTGTAACTCTGCTGGTAGTCCATCCGGGCCTGGTGTTTTGCCATTTTTTTGTCTTTTAATTGCTTCCATTAATTCCATCATTGTTATTCTTTCTTCTAATGTTGCTTTAACTGTTTCTGGTACTGTGGGTAATTCTGCTTTCTTTAAATATTGTTTTACTTTATCTTCTGAAATTGTCTCTTGCGCATATAATTTTTCATAATGGTTTTGAATTATTTTCTTTTTATCATCATTCCGAAGGTAAAGAGTCCCTTCATCATCTATTAGTTGGTAAATCAATTTCTTTTCTCTCCTTTTTCAATTTATATGCCAACCATCTTCCTGGCTTGTTTGCGTTTTCAAAAAGTTTTGTTTAGAGCTTATGATTTTTTGTGCTAGCTTTTCTTTATCTATTACATTCAACTTATGTTTTTTTTTAAATTCCATTTGATTTTTTATATTCTTTTTTTGTTAATTGACATTAACTTTATTTCTTCTTCCATAGTTTTACTTGTGGATGGGTTTCTCTGTTCTAGTCACTCTTATCTCTCTCGCTTCTTTTATCTTTGCTCCTTCACTTATAGCTATTTCCTCCAAGTCTCTTGAGTCTTCTTTTTGTTGTATACCTCTCTCTCCTGTAGTTTCTTCTTGACATCTATCCTCCTTTCTTCTCTCATCCTCACTTCCTCTTGTGGTCCCAAGTAATGGTCATAAATTTGCTCTGCCTTCTCTATTCAATATAATCTATGTCTTTGTTCCTGCCAGGTCACCAATATTCCCTCTGGTATCGGCCATCTAAAATTCACTCCTTTTTAAATTAAATGCTTTGTCAGAAACTAGTATTCCTTCTTTAGTTCTCTAACTCTTCTTGAAATTTGTTTTAAAACTACTATTTCTTTCCCCTTATATTTTAAGGGCTCATCTCTCACGCTCTGCATAATCTCTGTTTTTATTGCTTTCTTAGTGAACCTCATGTGGACCTCTCTGGGAAGTCTATTTCTCATCACATATCTAGTATGTACTCTAAATATTTCATCTATCTTGGCCAATTTTTTTTTCTTTAGGCACCTCCAATGCCTCCACCAACATTTCTGCTATTATCTCCATTAAGTTTGTTGTTGTGGATACCAAATATCCTTTTCACATATGCAGTACTTCAAGAAGAAATAAGCTGGAGTATGAAGACCATCATGTCATTGTGAATATACAGGAGCAGTAGTAGTGTAGCAACTGATCCTGTTCCATTTACTTCACTTTGGATTCAACTGCCTTACACACAAAGATTAATTTGAAATGCAGGAATGATTGGAACAGCATTTTAAAAAAGTTATTTGACAAGAAGTACCAAAGGCATTGCATTTGGTGTTTGAACATTTGCGACTCTATCATCACCACTGCCCTCTACTCTGGATGAATTGGACAAGGGCCATACATGGCCTTTGAATGGCATCTCATATTCCTAAAAAATAGGTGTAGCTAGGGCAAAACTCTTACTTGATTTAATTTATATTTCATTATATTTTAAAATAGCTACTCTGAATGTTGGGGTTTTTTTTCCCCTCTCTCTTTGTTACAATGCAATATTTGAAGCATTTTTGAAGGACTTTGCTCTTGTACAGCACAGCCTCAGGTTTATGAATTTATTTTCTAGATGTTTAAATAAAAAACTGGATTTAAAAAAAAAACAGAATGAAAAATTCCCGTTGTACAATAGGTTACACTTGCAGTTACATCAATCTGAATCCCTATTCATCACACAATTTAGCTTGTGTAATGGAATTTGATGAATTAAGAAATTCTTATGTGGAAAATGAAAGTTCCTAGAATGTCTATGTCAGGAGTGTAAAACTCAATTTCATTGAGAGCTGCATCATGGTTGTGTTTGACCTTGGTGGGGGGGAGGCAGGAGCATTTCCAGAGTAAGTGTGGCCAGTTCGATGTCACTTGTGTGATCAAATTCCACTTTTCCTAGTAGCATACGACCCTCACAAGCTCCATTTTTACTGGCAGAGGCATTGCCGGCTGGTCCTTCACTGTTTCCAGGGCAGCCCTGCAGGCCAGATCTCAGCATTCAAAGGGCCAGATCTGGCCCATGGGCCTTGAATTTGACACCCCTGATCTTTATCAAACTAACCACAACCAGAAGGAAACTGTTCATCTTTTGGCTGCATCTGGGAATTGATAACTTGAATGTATTAATTTATAAATTTCTGCTATATATGGTATCGAGTATCAAACTGAAAAAGAAATAGATTATTTACTGACTTGTATTCCTGAACTGGTGAGGTTGCAAACAAACAAAACATACACTCACACACACATTCTCAAACACACAATGACAGAATTGCAGCATTGATTTATGTCATTCTATTCTCATGTCATTCTTGTGCTTTTCAAACAGCCCGAGTGCCATCATGCTGAAATTATTTTTAAAGGTATACTCCATCACATGGGAATGCACATGTCCCTAGCTTTAAACTGAATGTGATCTTCCTTTGCTTCTAATCCAAGCATTCCTCTCATGTTGATTTATAACAGTTTTTAAATATGGACAAACAACAACTTTCTTTTTCACCTCAGGCTGTTGAATTTTCTGCCACTTCAAGACCCTGTTTGAAGACAGGCTTGTTCTCTTGAGCATTTCAGACAGTCCTATTTAGCTTTGTGATTTATTTTCTAGTTGTTGTGACTTCACAGATGCTTCTGGCAGAAGATGCTTTATAAATGTGTATTGTATTATACCTTGCAATTTATGGTAGAGACAAGTGGGAATTGTCTCAGAGTTGAAACTCAACATGCATTGATCAATCTTTGTTGGTTTTTTTTACATGCTCTGGGAATACGTGATCTGTAGTGAAGCATTAAAAGTGGTGTTATAAAAGTGGTCAGAACCAAGAGTGGATGGAGACACCCATTTTCTCTGACTTCCACTCCATCCCTTCCTTCCTTCCCTCTCTTTCCTCCCTCCCTCCCTCCCTCCCTCCCTCTCTCTCTCTCTCTCTCTCTCTCTCTTTTTCCAAGCTACAGGATAACTAAAGTGAAGTCTAAACTAATGCCTTGCACCAAGTTTTAAAATTACCTTCAGTATGAAATTATCCTAAGGGCCATAAATTTTAAATTTTGCTATAGATCAACCTGCCTTCCAAGCTTATCTACTTCACTGGTTTCTTTTTCCTTATAACTTGAAAAAAATTGTAAAATCTATATGCATTCCAAGTCCACTGTATTTTGTGTGTGTGTGTACGCATATGTGAATGTATGCTTTCTCTCTCTCTCTCTCTCTCACACACACACAAATCTATATATTAGCTTTCACACACACATATATATATGTACACATACATATACATACATATGCATATGTGTGTGTATGTGTTTGAATTGTAATGTCAATTATCTAGTTCAGAAAAATAAAGAACATTGTGTAAATAAGTGGGAAGTTGAGTGATTAGCCTCTTGACCAATAAAGTGTATCTGAATCCATATTAATAATGTTAAACAATAACATCTGCCTATCCAAGGTTCTTAGGAAGGACTAAACAGAGGGATAAATATGCCAAATCCAGTCTAAAGAATGGAAGAAAAAGAACTAGAGAAAATAACAAAATATAAAGACCTACAAATAGAAGTAGAATGACTATAGCAAAAGAAAGCAAATGAACTACCAATAGTAATAGGCACTTTGGGTGCAACCTCATAATATTTGGAGCACCACTTAAACACCATTGTCATTGACAATGTCACTATCAATAAATTGCAAAAGGCAGCTTTACTTGGAATACAGTAGTTTATATCCTGAAGTACTTCTACTATTATTATTTAATATTATTATTAATAATATAAATAAGATTCATAGTATTAATACTTTTAATATTATTAATCAACATCTGCCTATTCCAGATCCTTAAGAAGGACTCAATAGGAGGATACAAATGCCAAATCCAGTCTAAACATCTGGCTGTCTATGTGACCAATTATAACCAGTCTAAACATCTGGCTGACTGTGCAACGAACCATAATTTTTATTTGTTCTTTAAAAAAGTTGTCTACAATGCATTTAGTTATCTGTTTTCCAAGCAAATATTGATATCCCCCCTAAAAAAAAAGAAAGAAAAAAAATGAAAACTTAGAGTATGCTTTCTTCTTGTTTTTCCCCTCTTCCCTCTATTAAAAAAATGACTGATAAGCTTCTTCCTGGGAGACTGTAAATCAGCTTTACCCCAGCTGATTATTGCCTGACATAGACTACATGTTACTGTATATTCATAATAGCACAATTATATATACTTGCTGCAATATCTATATATCTTCCCTATATCTCAGCTGTTCTATATTATTATGAAGGAGAATTTTGGAGAGTCATTTGCCTGGCTCAGCTATAGTACTTTTCACTTGTCATCCTATAGCTTTTTGTGATTCTTATGGACTTTTTCATGATTTTAAATAAACCATGACCCATTTTGATGATAATAAAGCAAGATTATTTTGTGGGTTTATACTATATATACTCTTTCTATATATACTGTCTTGCATTTGTCTTATAAAACAGAGGCAGTGTTAAGAAAAAAAAATCACTATAGACAGAAGCAAGAAGCAAGCAAGTTCAAAGGTCAGATTCTGGATGTTTTAAAGGGAGAAATGCAAAATATTATATATTAAAAATAATATTTGCTTCCTTCTTTGTAACTTACAAAACTGAATGAGGAAGCTTTTGAGGATTGCTATCATGTGAATTACAACATTAGAGAAAAGAGGCTACTTTGGATCTATATGGTGTCTTATAAATATGGTGTCAATTCTAATTCAGGTTGATTGAGTTTCTACTGGTGTCCATTGACTTCTGCATGATATTCCATATCTTCAGACCATGAATGATTGTGGGAATCTTCAACAATCTGAAAAAGAATGCCACAGTTATGTTGACTGCAAGAGAAAGATGATCTTCACAATTTATGGTGAGGCATGAATACAATTATCTTGCTCCCTCACCCCAAATATTTTAGATGAGTCTGCTTAATGGTGAGACAGTATACTGATGCCATGCTCAACTCCGACACTGTAGCAATGAAAAGGAATTGAGATGAAGCCAAGAGAAGATTAACATGGCCATTTATTCCTTGGAGCCTCACAAGCACTTAGATAAATAGAGTCATATTCTCTATACTGCTCATCCCTAAATTCATGGAAGTATTCTAAATCAATGGCAGGAGGACTGGCACATTGATGAGCTGAGTCTGATTGACAAATTTCCAGTCTGAAAGTCTTCCATTAAATTTCCTTGATCAACCAATCTAGAAACATTTTTTTTCCTTAGTAGAAGTACCCAATTAGAATTTGCTATTGGAACTAAGCATTTGATATTTAGCAACTCCATATATCCCATTCATTAAAATATCTCTTATATTATGGGTTATATTAGATCTATCTTCCTGTGCCTGAAATGGTAAATCTGAAATAAACTATTGTAAGTCAATAACCTTTTTGAAGAGATGTAATTGAAATCAATTTTAAAATATTAAGGTTAAGCAACAAGGAGAATATTGATAAAATGATACAAATGGTTCAGGGATCTAGGGTTATAAGTGAGCATGATTCAAGTATAACATGTTTTATTAAGATGGAGCTTTGATCCATAAATAGTGACTCCCAATTCTCCCAATATACACAGTAACTTAACAGTCATTTGAGGTCAAAATTGTTCAGCATACAGTTTCATACATTGCAGAAAAATTCATTTCAAGATCTCTGCCTGGTATTTTTTCAGACCTGTTCCTTCTTTTTCTTTTTCTTCTTCCCAATGTTAAGATTATGGTTTGATATTTTGACAGTCTGAACTCATTTTTTTAAAGATTTTTTTTTATATCCTTTCTTAAATATTGTATAAGTGAGCCAGTTTAGTGTAATGTTTAACGTATTACACTGGGAAACTGTGTTGCACCTCGTTCTGCCTTAAACACAAAGCCAACTAGGTGACCTAGGGCCAGTCACTTTGAGGAAAGAAGGCAGTAGTCAACCACTTCTGAAAAACCTTGCCAAGAAAGCTACAGGGACTTATTCAGCAGTATCACAACATTTGAATTTTTGGATTCTGAATCCAACTTAACAGAAAAAAAACAGGAAAAAAATGTTGCCTAGGCAAACAGTTTAACTGTTTTCTTTATGTGTTAAATTTATATTCCACCTTTCCTCCAGTAGTTCAAGGAGGCAAACATACTATTAATGATATATTAGTATCACATATTAATGCACAATTCTAACTTCTCTTTTACTTGCATCTTAGATTACAGCCATGTTGTAACCTGCATGGGTTCTGTCTTTCATAGCTTTAGGTTTAAATTATTTTAATTTAAGACACATGTGAAAACTTTGCTTCAGTATTTTGTTCATAAGCAACATTTTTGTAATTTTGTTCAAATTCCTATCTTTTCTTCTTGTGCCACATCCATTATCGGATGTTGGCGATCCTATTTTTATCAACAGCCGTACAAAAAAGTGCTGTTGAGTTTTGTCCAAACCAGTTCCTTAGATTTTGAAGCCATGATGTTCTTCTTCTGCTTGAATCTTGTTTGTCTTCAGTCTTTCCTTGGAGGTTTAAGTGAAGTATACCATATTTTTCTGGGTGTCTCATCTTATGTCCAAAATATTCTAACTTTCACTTTTTTATATGGTCTTGATTATTTCCCTTGGCTTTTCCAGGTGGCTTATCACCTCCTCATTTCTCATTTCAAATTCCTATAGATGTTTCATTTTAGCAGAAAAGCTTTTAATACCCATTTTTCATAGTCTGCATCTTTCAAGGTACAATATTGGAAACACATTGTATATCTCTATGCAGTTGTTCCAAGGACTTATGGATATAATTCACTTTCACCAACCACATTAATTCTTATGAATTTAGAAAGCCCCTTTGTAACATCAATAGTTTCTTCTAGCTCACTATTCTCTACCCCAAGTTTTTTTTTCTCTTATGGACCACATTGCCAAGGAGACAATCTATCAGGGCTCAATCTGATGGTGCATGACAGATGGGTTTTCCCTTTCTCCCTTTCTGACAACTCATTTACTGGGCAGGCTGGCAGAGGGAGAAATTGTTTGGCCCAGAATGATTGATAATGCAATTGGAGACTACAGAACTGAGGGCAGTAAGACATATAAGGATGACATCCAGAAATGATCCCCCAAACCACTGTATTATGTTTGAGTTCCTTCATTAGGATAGAAAATCCTTCCTGATTCTTTGGTTTTGAGGCCAGCAACATCAATGCAAAGTATAATTCTAATATAGGTTGGGGATGGCTTTTATACTTTATTCATTTCTGAGAAGAGAAAGGGAATTCAATTTCTCCCATTGCCCTATTTTTATTTCCAGATTTGAAAACATAAACTTTTGCAGATGTTTTAGGAATTGTATCCCTCTTCCAGAAACAATGGAGTTTGCTGAAAGTAATTTTTCTCTCATTCCTAAAACCTTGGAAAATCTCCTGATTTTTCATCATTTGTTAGAAATTTCCATCATTCCTTCTTCTATTGTGGTGATTTCCATGAAGCCACCATGGATGAATTTGGAAAGCATTGGAGAGTTCATGAATTGTTTTATGGCATCTTTTATTACTCAAGCTTTATCATCATAGTAACCTTCCTGACTTATTAAAATATTACATTGCTACCAATGAAGTTGCATTGGTTATTGGTGGGTTCTGAGTTTAATTCAAGGGATTGGTCCCCACCTTTAAAGCCTGGGTCCTGGCATCTAAGAGATTGGACAAGGACAAGGACAAGGACAAGGAGGAGATGGAAATAGTACATCAGTACAAGGAGAGCATCCACCAATGTTTATTTGTACACATTTGAACATTAGTCTTTCTTTCTCAAAGGGAAATAATGTTTCACAAATCTAAAAATCACACACAACCTTGTTTTTAGATCTAGAAGATTTAGTCCCCCTTGTGAGAGACTGACTTTTGAAGTGTGTTAAATATTTTTGTCCACCCTTTTGAAATTCCGGCTGTTATTGTGCCTGTATCTATGGACTATATGGAATCCCGTGAGATCCTGTTATAAAACATTCTTAAGAGACTAGAATTGAGCAGAGCTCAGAAATAGTCTTAAAGCCTTTACTTCTTCCTGACCACAGGGAAAAGCACAATTATTTACTTATAAAAAAACAGAGAAGTCCCCAAGTTTAATTTTCACTTCAAAAGGACAAGTATGCCCTTTTTCTTTATTTATCTTCTAGAATGCATGAACTCTGTAGTCCTACTAGATTTATTTTTTTTGTGCTGTAACTTTTGTTTAAAAAAGAAAGACAATGCACTCCATTATTATTGTTTGGAAATTACCTTAAATGTTGAAGTAGAGTAGAAGAAGAATTCAGTGAGTGCTATGAATTGCATTGCAATGCATTCCATGTCCTTAACAAGAAATGAAAAATATCTTCAGGAACTGAATGGGGAAGTGTCTTTCACTTAGAGAGATTATTATTTTGAAGCAGTTTATGTTTTTTAAATAGCCCATTGTGGGCATCTCTTCATAATCTTTTAAAACTATCATTTGAGAAAATTTTCCCTAGAGCACTTGATAAGTTTCCATACTGTTCTCAATGGAGCAAGATATACAGTCCCCTGCTTTGATTTACAGAAGTTACATATTCTTAACAATCTGAGCACATGAGGGAACAATGTGGTGGATATATTTATATGCGTATATATTTCTGTTGGTACAGAGTTATTTCACAAAAACTGTAACACTCTCCCAACAAGCAAACAACGCAAAATATCTATTGTACAAAATGCCATTTTAAAATTAATGAATGAAGGAATAAAAAACAATTTTACTTTGTGGCGCATCCTTCCCTTCTGAGTTCCCATTTATTCTCTCTGACCACATGAAGATTTCATGGGAACTAGACAGAAATAGTATAGATATAGTGCAATGCAATATTACAGAATCACACAAGCATTTTGAATCTCAAACTTACATCTACAAGTTCTCTGCAAGCTCACTGACAGAAGACCAGTGAATCAATCCCAGATGAAAACAAACAAGTTCAAAATGCAGTTTTCCAAGCCATTAACTTTACAAATCATATTAGGTGAGATTAGCAAGTAATATTAACAAATTTTAATTTATTTGTTTTATTTATTTATCCAATTTCTATTTTATTAATGATAATGTTATCTAGTGCAATTGTAAATATTTTTTCTCTTCACCTTTCTCTTCTCTGTCACAATGGTGGCCTTTTGGCATTGCCTAGAAATGTGCATAACTCTGACCTAAGTTGTTCCAGAAATCTCTAAAAAAGCTGCCTCTTCTCCCAGAATTTGGAGTAAGATAACTGTTGAGCCCTTGTTAAATATATGTACAGAATGTAGAAATTATTCTTTCTAGAGATCTTAACTAATGAAGTCTATCACAGACCTGTAAGATAAATCATCATTATGATCCTTTTTATTATCATAAGCAGCATTCTAGAAGTTGAGATAGTGAATACTGTAACTTAATTTTATTGTATTTCATTCCCTTTGAATTATCATGTCTTTTAATACAGTAGTTTTAATTGCATGTGGACTTTGGTGTGTTTATTGTTCTGTATTTTATTTGTTTTTATATGTTTTAAATAACAGGAAAAGCATTTTGCAATTATTTAAAGTAACTGGAAGAGCAATTTAGCAGGATAAGGTAGAAAGAACTTGCAGTTTGCTCCATCTCTTGATGTTCTACTGAACTTGTAGTGGTAGGACATAAGGATAGATATATTCCCCTTTTTAGCTCTCTCTAAACTAAACTATATCAGCTGATCCCCATTTTATTAGCATGATTCAGAACCCTTAATGTACAAACTTGGGATGCAAGTACACAGAGGCAAATTGTTTGTCATGGTATCACTGCATTCAGGCCATCATTTTGATGTGATCTTAATTTGCTGCAAATGCCTATAGGGGCATGGCAAATGAATGGAAAGGACTTAGTTACACAAAATTCAAACCCTTCCCGTTCATCTGATATTTCCCCATAAGCATTTGCTTTTGCCCCTCAACATACAAGCAATGGTGGTGGACCTCGCTATCAGAACATGGTCAAGACATTTGAAATGTGGATCTCTTTCATAAGATATTTGAGAGTCATCTGCAGTTTTATCTGACAACAACAGTAAACTGGATTCTTTGACCCATTCGCAGAACTCATATTGCTTATGGAAGAGTGGAAGTGATTTGTTTTCAGTTCCTTTTTCAATTTCTGTCACCACTTTCATCCTCTACCATCTGACTTAGCAAGATGGAGGAATCTTCTCAAACAGCACAGGATGGTGCTGGTGCTGGTTGTATTGTACTGTGTTGTGTTGTGTTGTGTAGTGTTGTGTTGCATTGTATTGTAAATAAAGGAAGTAAAAAAGAAGTGGAAAAATAATTCCTACTTTTAAGTGCCAATCTAATAGACATAATTCAAAAGGGGAAAAATAATTTTTGAACTGCATAATCTCAGTAATATCATTTTACCTGGTCAGAGAAACCTAACCTGGCTCTGTGTTAAGAAAAAATGAAGAATATGATGTTGTAATTTTCCACTGTTCTTTTAAATCTTCCTTCCATTCATCCATCCATCATCGCCACAAAAGCAATATGTAAAGCTAGTAACTCCTGAATGTCCTCTCAAGCTGCTTCCTCATAGCATGGCTAGGTATTGCAGCATAGCCTATTTGGTTGTCACCATACTTTTAGACATAAGCTATGGAAAAGAAAACAAACACTATATATATATATATATATGTATATCTTGGGTTCTTTTCGGGTTTTCT
>JANHFL010004376.1:0-13090 GCA_032468155.1 Oxyrhabdium leporinum
ACCCACCGGCCCCCACCCTTCGGCCTCCCAGCAATTTCCTCCTTGCAGCAAACAGCCTGTTTCAGCTTCAACACAGCCTGATTAGCAGAAGCAGCTGATCGTCGCTTGAATCGGCCTCCTGACAATCAGCTGTTTCAGGCTGCAGGGATTACTATTGCTGCCTCCGCAAGCCCCATTTTCAGCCTGTTCTGGGCGGCGGGGATCAGAACAGGCCAAAAATGCGGTGTGCAGAGGCTGAAATAGGTGATAGAGATCTCTGCAGCCTGAAACAGCTGATTGTCAGGAAGCCAATCCAAGCAACAATCAGTTGCTTGTGCTAATCAGGCTGTGCTGAAGCTGAAACAGGCTGTCTGCAAGGAGGCAAATTGCTGGGAGACAAGAGGCAGATTTTTTTTCTTGTTTTCCTCCCCAAAAGCTAAGTACGTCTTATACTTCGGAGTGTCTTATATGCCAAAAAATACGGTATATAGCTGCCCATCTCATTGAATGTGACTCTGTTTTGCATAGCATAACAACTAACAAAATAATGTCACAACTATGAAAACATTTTAAAAAATAAAAGCAAAATTGTGGATGAGCATCTATGTGCAATACAACCATTACACAGACTCACTATGAGATCCCCAAAGTTGCTGAAAGATCCATAAGTCAAAGCTTTCCAAAATACTAGCAGGGATAAGGCTAAGCTCATCTTGGGGAAGATAATGTTTCAGAAGATAGCCACAGCAGAAAAGACATGTTATCTGGATTCTGTCAGATGAAGCTTTTTAACAGACAGAATCCATACCAAGCCCCTCTTGCAGTACCTGATCATAGATGTCAACAGGAAGAGGTAGTCTCTCAAATAACCTGGACTTGTGCTATGTAGGGCTTTAAAGGTCAAAACTAGCCCTTTGAATTGTACTCAGAAGCAAATGGACCCCAGCTCAATGCAGCTCAAAAGGAACAGTGTATATTTATTAGAATGTATCTGTCTTAATTTGTGATTACTGATTTGTTATTCAGTTGCTAAGTCGTGTCCAACTCTTCATGACCCTATGGATCATAGCATGCCAGCCCCTCCCTGGGTCTGATCAAATTCATACCCCCTATGTTGATGACACGCTAACCATCTCATCCACTGCTCCTCCTAGACACTATCTAACCTCATCCTTCTCCCCTTCAATCTTTCTCAACATCAGGGTCTTTTCCAATGAGTCCTCCCTTCTCATTTGATGATCAAAGTATCTGAGCTTCAGTTTCAGTATCTGTCCTTCCAAAGGACAGTCAGGGTTGAATTTTTTATTGTACTTTTAAAGTGATCACCTAATTATATATCTTTTGTTTATTATGAATTTCCTATTGAATTTGTTTAGATTGTCTCTGGATAGTAGTATTGTAAACAAAGTAGAAAAGGTTTGAGCAGCATGGTTTCTGGGATTTTTTTCCAACCCTTTATCAGAGGATACAAAAACCCCTGCTATTTTTTTCCATACTATTTTTTAATTCTATGCTTGTCTGCAGTGCTTCCCTCAAGTACTTTATTACTATTTTAGAAAATGGATATTTTAACTTCTACAAAAATATGTTTTTCTTCATTTTTCTAATCTAAAATACTCCTTTCTCTTAAGTGTGATGTTTTCAAGGCAGCTTTCAAGTGTAATTTCATACTATGTTTGCTTATTAAAAGATTACAATATTAATTGTTCTTGTTTTATTTCCAAAAGAACCCTAATATATATCTTTCCATATGCATATTGGTCAAGTTATTATATGCATCGTGGTTTTAAAAGAAATTAATTATTTTCACTGCAGTATATTATTCATCTGTCATCTCCAAATGGTTTCGCCTTTGAACATAAAAGTAAAAAGTGGTAATATATTAGTTAATATCTGATTTATTGAAATTTGCTCAGGAATAGATTATATATCAGTGCTCAGGAACAGATGCTGCATGTATTTGATTCTTAAACAAATAAAACAAATAAAATAAATTCCAGCCTTATCCACGAGAACTAAAATAATGTGAAACAATATCTTCTAAAGCCCTAGAGATTATTATGAGATTAGGTAAATTTTGGCAAGATGGATAAATAATCCAGGCTACCGTAATAAAAGGAACAGGCATTAGAAATTGGATGACCTGCTTACTAAATTTTCACCATAACTTCTACTGTAAGTCAAGGATTGCAGATGTAGTCCCAACAATGGTTTTGTGGGTGGCAGACCTTCCTTCCTTTTGTACAATCCGTACAGCGTATGCCATTCCATGAACTTAGAAAGATCCTTATAAATCAAACCACATAGTTGAGTTGTTACTTGCTCTTAACCCTTGTTGCTCCTCATTAATGACTCCTGTGCTTGTTCAGATTTTGGCTTTTGATGCAGTCATTCATTCTGGCTGTTTCTTCATTTGGTCTTTTTGTTATGCTTGCCATCTGTCCTCATTTTATCCCATTATGCTATAGTATCTGCAATAAATAGTTCTTGGGGACTATTAGTGAAAAGACACACCAATAACATCAAGGCTGACCTCTGAAATTCTAGTAAGCTAGTCCTGTTTCCATATTTGGATAGATTTTCAAATATCAGCATAGGTATTCTTGTCAATTTGGT
The DNA here is from genome assembly GCA_032468155.1 of Oxyrhabdium leporinum. NCBI lineage: Eukaryota > Metazoa > Chordata > Lepidosauria > Squamata > Cyclocoridae > Oxyrhabdium > Oxyrhabdium leporinum. Next base: position 2,596 of record JANHFL010004376.1, read on the forward strand.
TGAATTTCAATAATTATAACCTTCTATCACAAAGCATTGTAATATTTCTTTAGGTATTCCAGACAGAGACCATGATATGTGGGATAAGGATACGTATCTTTGGTACTATAAATGATTTCAAAGAAGGTGGGTCTTCCAAACATATGCCATACCTTTCTGTATTAAAAAGCAGTTGAAAGGATAATTAAGTGGCACTAAAGTAATTCAACCTCTGGTGAAGGTGGTTTTTAAAATTATAGACGTATAATTATTCCGAGTAGTAGTATAAAATATTTTAGTAAAGGTTCATATCTAGAGAGAGACTATTGGGAAAAGGATAGAGCAACAAAATACTGAAGCATATCATATGTTTTAAGTAGCATGAAATGGGAAATTTAAAAGAATCTTGTATTAGAAATCCTAAGTTCAGAAATAGTATCTTGTTTGTATTATGGGTTTTCATATCAGGAAGGCTTTGAAAACCTATAGCTAATTAGTTCTGAGAGTCAAGTTTAGTAATAGAAAGGATGAATCCTTCAATCCATAACATTAAAGATTTGAAATGTTTTATCTAACATCTGCTTAAACAATTCATAACTGGGAATTTTGAAATTAAAAATAATGTAAATATGAAGCAGTATAGCTTCTGCCCTGTGACAGTATTTGGCTCTTAGCAACTATATCCCATCTGTGAAGAAACAAAAACAGAAAATAATAAAATTAAAAACGATTGTATTCAGTGATGATATAACAGCTAGATTTCTTCATGTCATCCATTAGCCAAATTCTTGGCTTGATTACCTTTCCCTAGTTGGTCATATGCTGCTTATCATCCATAGCAGGTCTGGGCTTGAACGTATCAACCACTGTTGGCTTTGAGCCCAAAGACTCTGGCCATCTGCTGTTTGGTTCTACATTAGTGAGTTCCCTGTTTAATTGTCTGCTGGCTACCTTTCACTCTGTATTTTGCTTGAAGGACCTGGCTCAGTTCTTTATTGTCCTTTCAGATCCACCTGATCTTTGTTCCATTTGGCTTCTTCTTCTTCCACCTGGTCTGTTCCAAACAGTTTGATTGAAAGTCACAGTTTTACATTTGGGTGGTGGGTAATGAGGAGAGAAAGCATGCCAAACAAGATTTAGAACTATAAGTTTAAACAGCAACACCTGCTTGGAAGAAAGCTTCCAAAATAGCAAATATTAGATTATATATAACATTTATAGTATTTAGAGGTTCATAATATCTACCAACATTGAAGTTGAATAATAATCAAAATTCTCTTTGCATGTAAAGTCACAGATTTACATTTGGCTTGAGACTTTTCTAATCCCCTGGAAAGAAGAATTGCATATTCCTCTACAAACAAGTAATAGGATTTCAAGAGCTGACACTGAGGAGCAATTTGTAGTTGCAGTGAAGTTGGGTCTTGGCTCTTGCCAGATCCCTTCTGCTAATAGTTCCTCTTTTCAAATGATGTTCTACTTTTTTAAGTAACTTGAAAATTCTTTACTTGGGTCACTTGCCTATAGCCCTATTCCTTCTCACTTTATATCCTTCCCATTAGTTCTACATAGTGAAGAAGGCAAATAGATTGCTGATCTGTATATGTACCATTTCGCTTTTATTTAAGCAGGTGATAACTTTGAATTGATAAAACGTTACTTTCATCTCTCCTCACACTGAAAAATAATAGAGAAACAAAAACTTGCTTTTGGAAATTCGGGTGTTTGCAGAAGTACTCTTTCTTATTTAAAAAAATCAAAACAAATATAAAATTCTTTCTGTATATCTAAAGTGATTTCTAAACAATAAAAAATTATTCAGTAACCATTATATTTTTAAAAGTAGTTAGAAAAAGAACAGTTATGAAACGGATTGAATTCTTCACAAGGAAACTTTTTGGGACCACACATTACTAATATTGCTCTAAAACATTTGTGAGTAAACTAACATTTAGTTAACAATATTTTTTACTCGTCATAATGGTGATTGTTTGTTTCCCAGAATCACTTGTTTGAAACGGGAAACTATGAAAAATAAATAATGCAAAATTGAAATGCTAGATACAGTGGATATAAAATGGATATAAAATGTCAATATACACCTGTTAAAATGCCAGGCTTTTGAAATGTAAAAAACCAGACCAAGATAAATCACTTCAGAATTCTTTCCACCTTTAACATCAGCTGTACAATTCAACTGAAAAACTGAAATCTATTAAGCAAAAATAATAAAAACGTACAATAATGTATTTTCGTAAGTGTGCACACCTTCTTATAAGTAAGGATTTGTCATGTCCAGAATGAACCAATCACCTTCAAACTGATGGTAAATAGTAGTGCACACCTGTCATCAAAAAATGACTCTGATCAAGCCCATATAAAGCTCAGCTGTTGTAGGTTTTTTCTGACATTTATTCAATTGCTTCTTACAGCAAAAGCCATAGTCTGCAAAGAGCTTACAAAACCATCAAAGGGATCTCTTTGTTGGAAGGTATCAGTCAGGAGAAGGGTATAAAACAATTTCCAAGGCATTGGATATACCATGGAACATAGTGCAGATAGTGAAGACAGTCAACAACAAGTGGAAGAAATAAAGATTGATTAAAAAAACAATAAAACTGGTCTGAGAGGCTGCCAAGAGACCTACAGCACCATTAAAGGATCTACAGGAATTTCTGGCAAGTAATTTCCCTTATTCTTCATGTCTGGGCTGTAGGTAGGGTGTCAAGACAGAAACCTTGCCTTATAAATAGCAATAGCACTTAGACTTTACTGCCCCTTCTAAGTGGTTTACAGAGTCATCATATTGTCCCCAACAATCTGGGTCTTCATTTTACCGACCTTAGAAGGATGGAAGATTGAGTCAACCTTGAGCCTGGTAAGATTTGAACTGCCAAATTGCAGGCAGCCAGCCAGCAGGCAGCAGAAGTGGCCTGTACTACTATTTTTTATTATTATTTTGCAAAAACCTACATCAAATCCGACAAAAGAATATGGCAAAGTATGATGTAAGGTTGAATGTTTTAGTGTTTGGTGCAGAAACAACACTGATCATTACCAAAAGTACACCATAGCCACAACTACACCATAGCAAGATGGTGGCAGCATTATGGTTTGAGGCTGCTTTTCTTCAGCTAGAACTGGAGCTTTAGTCAAGATGAAGGGTATTGTGAACAGTTCCAAACATCACTCAGTTTTGGCACACAAGCTTCAGTCCTCTGCTAAAAAGCAGAAGAGGAAAGTGAATTTCACCTTTCACCATAATCATCCAAAGGATACCTCCAAATCAACAAAAGAATGGTTTCACCAGAAAAAGATCAAAGTTTAGTAGTGGCCCACCCACAGCTCGGACCTAATTCAAATTGAAAATCTGTGGGGTGACCTGAAGAGGGATGTGCACAGGAAGTGCCTTCACACAATGACAGATTTGGAGTGCTTTTGCAAGGAAGAGTGGGCAAAGATTCCCAAGATGAGATGTGCTGTGCTAATAGGCTCCTACTCCAAAAGACTGAAGATTGTCAAAATTTAAACAACAAAACAAAATATTAAGTTTTAAGAGTATGCATACTTATACACTCACATTATTATATATATTTTACTGTTATTTTTTTCCCTTTGAAATATATGTTTTTCAATTGAATTGAACAGTTTATATATTAAAGGTGAAAAAATTCTGAAATGATTTATATTGGTCTGATTGGACATCTGAAAGATTTTTAATGGGTTTGTAGATATTTTATATCCACTGTATGCATGAATATTTCCATTGAACATCTCAAATTATTCCAAATTGAGAATAGAAAAAAATTACATTTTTGCTATTTAAGTTAAAACATTTCTGTAGCATTCTCTATCAAAAATATAATAAAATTTAACATCATTAAATGCTATCATTAAGATCTAGGAGTGTGCAAAACATTTTAACACATTGAACAATGTATTTCAAACTTTTACACACCTTTGTTTTGAACTATAATAATAAAAAGTATACACAACTTTGAAATAAGAACAACCTTGAATTCAGAACTTAACATCTGTAGCTGAATTCTATATTAAGTAAACCTAAGAAGATATCAACATAGAATATACTACTTTAATTCAGTAAACAAATGTCTTGCTTTAATCAACCACTGCTAGTAAGCCTGCTGAGATTGGTTTAAAAAGAAGTGTTTTTTTCTAAGCTTATCTAAGCTTCTGACAAAAATGGGTTTTAGAAATACTTTCAAACTTTACAAATGTTAGGAGACTGCAGTTATCATCCAGAAAAAATTAAACAGCATTTCCTTTCACTGAAAAACCAGTTACAATAGTTATTTTATTTTGTTTATTTATTGGGTCATTTTATAAGTGAGCAAATTGTGATTGTAGCAACTAAATAGAATTAAAATCAAGGACAAAACCAATAAGTTAAAAGCAGAATAACCGAAACAGAACCTACCCATAGTCATTCAACTCCCAACCATTATAGGGAAGTTCATCTAACACCCTGGTCAAATACCTAAAGAAAAAGCCAGGTATTTAAGACCTTACAAAAGCCAAAATGATGATTCATCTAAATCTCAGAAGTATGCCGTTCCGGAAGGCAAACACTGTAACAAGAAGATATATTTCAGGGGTTCCAACCGCTGAGCCACGGCCCACTATTGGGCCTTAAACCGTTTGGAACCGAGCTGCAGAAGTGACAGGTGATTGCATGGGCATCCCACTTACGTAAGCAGTTGGTGAGCTTGTGCCCGCACATTCCATTTGCACGAGTAGTGGGCACATGTGCCTGCCGCTCCCACAAATGGAGCCGTGTTTGTGCCCGCCATTTATGCAGAACCATCCCCTCCATACACCACCAGTCCGCAAAGCCGGAAAGGTTGGGGAACTCTGGTGTATCTGGATGGCCCATAGCATGCTCATTATTTGGGTCTTGTGGGACAGCCACAATTAATTTGAAAAAGTTGGTCCACAAGTAATCCAATCCTTTGCCATGAAGGACTTTACTGATAATAACTAATGTCATGAATTGCACCTGGAAGCTAGGGTAGTCCATGGAATAATTGTGGTGTATCAGCATACTAAAATGCACCCATTCACTACATTCTGCCACTACAGTTGCAGCTTTCAGATTGTCTTAAGAGTAGTCCCATATAGAGTGTGATATGTAGTCAACACGGAATTGATTAAGGTGTGAATGAGTAACCTTTCCTTCCCAGTTTAGAAGCAGGCACAATTGATACACAAGATGTATTTGTGGAAAGGCCCTTGTGGCATTTTGTCACAAATCGGCTTCAGTTTATTCTCATTTAACCAGTTCTTTTTGAATCTTACACAATGGTTGGTAGTCCTGTTTAACATTGTTTTTCATTGTTTTCACAATAATTAAAATACCATTTAATCAGAACTGGTCTCATGAATTCTAACATTGTAAAGCATAAGAAAATTGTATAAAAATTGAATATAAAGTCTATGAAATAAGGTTCTTTCATTGTATTGCATTAAGAAAATGGTACAAGTCTATTAAGCTCTGATTTGTTTGTAAATGATATTATTTATTCTTATTTAATCATGATCAAAAAAGGGAAAGATGTCTAAAATACTGCAAAATGTAAAGGTTCTTAAACATTTTAATTACTTGTAACTTCATTTATGCATAGATTTGTTACATGAAGTATAAATTGTATTGTCTGTCCTTTTATTTCTGTGAGAGCTGATGCTGCTCTCTTTCTTGAAAACTGTTGTTCTTCTGCAAGTAACAGGTGATTACTTTTTATTGTCAGGCTGTGAACAGTGAACCTAGCAGCATGTCCTGCATTATTTTTTCCATTAGTCAAAGAAGTACAGATTTCTTTAAAAAATGTCCTTGTGAGAAGATACTATAATTGACATTTCATTCACTAAGTGTTTAAACTTTCTAAGCAATCTGAGGCAACTACAACCTCTGCTTTGGTGCCAGCTGTGTATGTTGCCATGGGAACTCAGTAGGGACTTAGCTGCTGATTACTGTTCTAAGGACCACACCTGGCTTATTTGCATTCAATTTAAGTTGAGGGAATTTCAAAAGAAGAAAAGGGGAGCTTAGATTAGCTAGTGGGTTGCCAAAAATGGATTGTCATTTTGACGCTGCCAGTTTGGACAACAAAAGCTATTTCTTATTCATCAGAGTTTTTGGCAGACTCATCCGTTCTTGGAATTTTGTAGATATCATGGTGGTAGACGTTGGTACAATTTTGATTACGCTTTGCATTCTCTTGTATCTGTCCTTTTATTAAGCAAATTCATTTCATCCATTGTAGAATTGGTGATTTGATGGGAATACTTTCATGGGGGAAAACTACTCATCATAAATTTAATTTTGTGTTAACAAAAGCTTAAAAAGTGAAAGAAAAATCTGTGCATTTTAGTTCTTACAAATTTGATAAAAGAAATATGAGAAGTTGACCTATTCATATGTCAGTTGTTAACCCAAGATATACATGTGTTTGCTGATTCAGAGATCCCCTTTACTCTTCTTTTCCCAGTCAAAGATGTGTTACGCTGGACTTACAAATGAAACCAACCAATGTCTTAATAATTAAAAGAGACATAGAAATAAAAAACCATAGAGAGATTTGGATAACTTATTTTGGATTTACAAAAGAGATGTGTTAAATGTATGAAGGAATTTCTGAGAAGAGACCAAAAGAAAATGAAATTATATTCTGGGATACTGGGATTTCAAGGGACTAAAGATTAAGATTTTTAAAAGTGAAGAGATGATATACAAAGTTGGTTCATTTGATCAAGGATAAAATATGCATGTTCCAGGCCCTCATCCTAACACAAAATAATTGTGCAGAGTACACCCAACTAATCAGCCTGACTAGCTGAGATGAAGGAAGGTGTAAATCAAAACATTTTGTAAGGAAACTAGGTTGGAAAAATGCTCTGTGGGGTCCTTGATGCTCTAGGAGCTTAGTTATTTGCTTGTCCATCAGACAAGTACAAACACAGTGTAGCAACCAGAACACCAGAAAAAAGGAAATAGACCATCCGTTGAACATATTTTCAAGATATTTTCAACATCTGTTCGAGAACATCTTCCAACAAAATGGGTACCCATGAAACTTTATCAAAAATGCCTGACCACTCAACCCAGTAGAGCACAACCAACATAAAACTATGGAAAGAATAACACTGCTGTACACTAAAAACATCTCAGAAATAATAGACTATTATACCTACCTAGCATCTCAGTAGCACAAAAACGAGCTAAAATCCTCCAGATTTTCTTAAGTAAACCAGTGGCTGAAAAAGAAAAAACAGAAGTCATCTACAACATGCAATGTAACAGACACTCTGTAAGACAGACAGGCAGAAGATTAATAAAGTGCATCCATGAACACCAACTAGCAGTCAGAAGGCACAACAATAGACAGGCTCAATCATAGTTTTAGCTAGAGCATTCTGGATCAAGCAAAATTAAAAAATACTAGGGAATTCCTGGAAGCTTGGCATTCAGACAAATCAATAGGCACTTAGAAATGAACTACATTTACACACCATTCAAGACAGAATTTTTAAAAAAGGAACAAGACCAGAACACACCTCTTCCAGCAACCAATATCCAGATAAGCAGGTATTAATATCAAACAAATAAGCCGAAAACAATACCCTAATCAAGGAACTACCAAGGAAAAAACACACCCTGACACTGACAGGTCAAGGTACTATATATAAGCAAGGAGTGAAGCCCACATTCATTCAGACTGATGAAATTACCTAGTTTGGTAATGAAACATCTGTAAGCAAATAACTCACTCAGGAACAAGAACTCTCCAATTCAGCCCTCAACTATATACTGTATATTCTCTTCTATTGGAAATTGAGTGTTTGCTAATCTGAAATTAGCCTTTAATACTGATTTAGACGGTAGAGAGTGGTAAAGTATTGCCCCTATACTGTTATAGCAGGAACAAAAAAGTTAAAAAAGCAATCTTATTTTTCACAATTGCTGTGACTTTGGAAATGAGCAGTAGGATTACTGAAAAAAACACTTATTTTTGACAGATACGGAACAGCCAAGTAAGAAAATTGATATTACAGCTAGTCTTGCTATTTCCAGAATTTGGTAAAACTGAAAATGAATTGCCAGATGGGAATTATAGAAACTAGGCATGCTAATTTACATATCTTATTTGCATGATTAGCACTGCTGTTTTGCATAATATGTAAATTATTTTAGCTTGGGGAAGTTGGAATATGACAACCATATCCTCTCAATAGTGTGAAGAGAAGAAACATCAAGGAAAGAATTGTTATTAAAGAATTGCACAGGATAATGCTGAATGGTTTGTTACAAATTCTGTTAACCTACAATACAAAGTTTGTGGTTTATATGTACAGGATCATCTAGGGCATATTTATTGTCTATTGCCATTTAGCACCTAGGCCTGAAGGTAAATAAGTATTCAGTTCCTTTTTCCTCTTCTTCAATTTTTCAAACTAAATGATAAAAAAAGCTTTGGTGGTATCCAATTGCTAACATTATTTTAATAGACATTTCTCTCCTAGAAAGAAGTTATTTTTCAGCAAGTTTCTATCTTTCCTGTAGATTCCTAAACCACCTCTTATATGTGCAAAAGGTCTCAAGCAGTTTGGGAAATTTAATTTGGATATTTTTTTGACTTTCACATATTTGGTTTATTTAATTCTAAGTGTAACATAGGCATTTATAATAGAATTGAATTCTGTGAAGAGAGCAAAACAAGGCAAAAGGACTTACCTGAGACAACGGCAATGCAGTACAAAAGAAATCCATAGGTAAAAGGAAGGACCAGAGATGAGTTTTGGAGAAAACTGTAGGATTCTGAATAAATACAATCCAGATGAAAGAAATATATTCTATTAGGTATAGGAATAGATTGGTGACATAAGAGTATGTCTTATGTCATTCATTCTTTGATCTAACAGAATGAATGACAATGATGGCTGCTTGATAGTATTTGCTTGAAATGAGTCTCTGTTTCTATTAATGTTTTAAGTGGTGGAGTCCTTGGTGCTCTTTGAATTTGGCTGTCTGCTTGCAGACATTTTGCTGTCCAACTAGGTAACATTCTCAGTGCTAGTTTTAATGTTTTAATCATAAGTATATTCATATGTAAACCCACCAAAGGAATGTATCAGAAAGCTTGCTTGATTTGATTATGATGAAAAATTAATATAATCAATGAAGGATGAAAAATGAAGAATACAAGAGAGATAAGTGATGCCAAATGTGGGAAGACTTATTTTGGTAGTATCTGGAGTGGAATTTGGTAAAAAGAACAGACTAGATAAGAAAAATAATGAAACAAATTGGACATGTAGTATTGCAAACAAATGAATAAATTAATTGATGTCCACTTTCCAAACAAAACTTTCAAGCTTGCTTTGACAAGACTTCTGTTCTCGGGGTTCCTATTATGCTTCAGTAAATCAGTTCTGGAATTCTTCATTGAGAACAGGATTGTGGCCCAATGATCCAGTTGTGTGCGTGGAAGCCATTATTCCATGCCCAAAGCTCTATCTCTGTTTATACTTGCCGGGACTGTGGTTCTCTTTTGAACACCTTTGTGCTCATTACACTGACAATCTCAATCATCTCCTGAAAGTTGTTACAGCCGTTGTTACAGTAGTGGCCAAAATTGTGGAAACCTTTTGGGAAAAGTGTATTTTTGAGGTTTGATGGCTAATAACACCAGTTTTTTTTAGTAATACCATAAAATTATATATCAGTGGAAAGATAATTTAATCAAGAATGTAATGCAACAATGTTTATTCAATTGTTCTGTATTCTATGAAAGGTTATAGCCAAATAACCAGAAAAAGGAAGCACAATTTGCTTAGGTTGATATCAGTAGTTTTCCTTCATCTGATTGTAGCCTAATGAGCATGAGTGTTTAGAGAGCCAATCAGGTGTCATCTTGTTTTGGCAATGAGCCAATCAGATCGCAATAGGATTTGGTTATTGATGTCATGTATTGAAGCTTAAGGGGGACATTTGTCAGTGTGTTATGTGATCTCTATGAAGTTGGTTGGAATTTTTTGTGTTCTTTCATTTAGTGAGCCTGTAAAACGTAAGAAAATTAAAGTAATGGTGCAAAGAGTTGACAGGTCACCCAGAAAGCGATGTAAAATAGTATTATTAAGTGAACAAAGCTACAGTTATAAAGAAATTAGAAGAAAAAATGGTGGACGCTTAACCAAAGGTGGCATTTCTAAGTTTTTGAAGAAGTATAAGGAGACTCAGTCACTACAAAACTACACTGGTAGAGGGAGGTAAAGGTACACAACAGCAAGTGATGATAGAAGAATTAAAAGACTGTGCCTAAGTGACAGAAAATCATCTGGGTGTATACAAGATGAAATGGCGCAATGCAATGTGAAGTTGAATGCAAGGTCTGTTTGGCGCAAACTGCAGGAATTTGCCCTAAAATCTAGAATTCCACGAAAAAAGCCACTTTTATCTCTCAAACAAAGGTTGAAAAGACTAAACTGGGCTAAAACCCAT
>JANHFL010004376.1:17819-43022 GCA_032468155.1 Oxyrhabdium leporinum
CATCCAAGAAGCTTCTTCAGCTCTGTTCAAAATAAGCTCTGTTCACAGAGCTGAAGAAGCTTCTTGGATGAGAAGCAAAACGACTTCAAAGAAAAACCAGAAAGTCCAGTTGCCTCTTGAAAAAGAACCTTTGGGACAACCATGACCTGAATAACTGGTGAGGGGCTCATGTGGGTATCTCACTTAACAACCAATTTATGACCTAAATTCTGGGCTCAATTGTAATTGTAAGTCAAGGAGTATCTGTAGTGACTAGAAAGTAAGAACCTAAGATAAGATTGATAGTTACAAATGTTGGTGAAAGGGTAATTCAGAACCATCCTTAGCACAGGTCTATATAATATGTGTTAATAGATACAAGTAAAAGTGAAACAAAATAGACTTAAAAACAAGAAAGGGTCTAAGAAAAATAGTGGAATATTTAAAGAAGAATAATAATATAGGATAAAAATCTCCTATATAGTGTTAACATCAAATATACATCTTAGAAGATATTTCTTACTTTCAAGAGCTTCTGGTGCTTGAGTCATTGCCAAGTTGGAAATATACTGATGCAACAGAACTGATGAACCCACTGAAATATGCCAAGCAACAGAAAAAAGAATCAGTAAAGACTAACCAAACTATGCCAACAAATCTGGAAAACAGCACAGGCTGGCCAAAAGATTGGAAAAGAACATTCTACATTACAATGCCAAAAAAAGGAGTTGTACATTATCCTTTATACCACATGCTACCAAAATAATGCTTAGGGTTGAAACAGGCACAACTTTGGGTAATAAATTCCTAGTTTTATTTATTTTTACTTCTTTAAAAAAATTAAAGAGATAATGCTTTTCCTACAGTAGTACTTCAGTTATTTTATTTTGATTGAAAAGCTTAATTGTTGGAAAAGATGGTCCCGTTTAATTAAATAAAAATATAGCTCCAATATGCCTCACTTATCACTTATAGAGCAAAAGTATTTTATGTTTAGATTCTCATAAGATAGATGTTTTCTTCCATGAATAGCTGTTAGCTGTAACTTTTTGTTGTTACTTCATATAGCCATATGCAGCCATAGGAACTAATACAGGTAATCCCCAAGTTACGACAGTTCACTTAGTGACCGTTCAAAGTTATAACAAGTAGTTATGACACAGTCCCTAAATCGCAACAGTTGCAGCAACACGACAGTCATTCACACTTACAAACGACCACAGAGGCTATGCAACATGCGCTCTGCCTATCCACCCACCCTGGGTGTCTACAGGCATTAGGCCTATGGATATTCACCTTGAGAAGATCTAGTGAACCTACAGTTTCTTGGCCTGTTCAGTGTTTCAGGTCTTCGGTGCGTTTCCAGAGAATGAAGGCGTAAAGTACCACAAGATCACACGAGATCAGTAGCCCGTGCATCCCTCCAGGCCTCTGTTCTCATCGGCAAAGGCCTTTCCTCAAGTTGTTTGCTGATGAGAATGGAGCCCCAGGGGGCGTGCGCATCTCTCTGTGCCTCCATTCTCGTCGGCAAAGGCCTTTCCTCAAGTCCCTTGGTGATGAGAATGGAGCCCAGGAGGGGCGCTCACATCCCTCTGCGCCTCCATTCTTGTTGACAAAGGCCTTTCCTCAAGTCTTTTGCCTAGGAAAACAGATGCCCAGAAGAACGCACCTGCCCGTCCCAGGCTCCAGTCTTATCGGCAAAGGACTTGAAGAAAGGTCTTTGCCAGCAAGAATGGAAGTCCAGAGGGATGCGCATGCCCCTCTAAAGCACCCTTCTCATCAGCAAAGTTTTTGCAAAGATGACCGGAGCATATAGGGAAACAATCTCTCAGCCCTGTAGGCCTTGGCAAGCCTTTGCTCAAGGCAAAACCGTGGCAGAGAGGCTGGAGAGGAGACAGTTCCATTGATCATCGAGATCTATGTAAGGTAAGTGACCCGGTCGGGCAGGATGGGGGGGAAGCAGGAAATATCTCAGTGGGTCAGGGAAAGCACTAGGCCTCCCATGGCCTTCCTCACTGAGATGCGTGGGAGAAAACAGAGCGATCAGGTTTAAGTTACACGATTCACTTCTACGAATCCTCGGGTTACAAATATAATTGGCAGGCTCCATTACATTCATAACTCAAGGACTACCTGTATGGCTAAAGATACAATTATTACCTGTGCAAAATAGATTTATTAATACACACTGAATTTTGGGTAGGTTTGAATTAATCAGCTAATCATTTATCTGCAGGTTTCTGATTGAAATGAATCAGTAAAAATACCATTACTTAATTTTTAGCTGAAAAGATTCTCATCGTGGTTTGCATAAAACTCCTTGCTATTATGAATGTAAAACAGCTTGTTTGAAAAATTTATTTTCCTTCACATTGAAACAAAACAAAACTATCCATTGAAGCAAAACTCCATGCTCTCTTCATTATGAAAGATTGAATAAATGGTGGATTATGGACAAATGCAATTAAGCTGCAATAATAGGCTGTATCTAATGCTGATCAAAACAAGTGGTGGAACACTTCCTACAGATTCCTTATTTCCTTCAAATCTCATCTAGAGCACATTTTGCGGTAACATAAAAGAATAGAGAAAGGATATCTGCAGAAGCCTATTTATGTGCTATAGTTCTTTTTTAAAACTTCAGTGTCATTATTTTTTTTCTTAAGCTAGTTTTTGAAAGTATGGTTTTCATTGGATTTTAATAAAATTAGACCTCTTAGGAATATAAATATTTACTTTTACAGTTGCAAATAAGTACATTTAGGGAACAGCTTTTAAGGCATCTTGGGGAGGTAGAAAATATTGCTTGTCGTATCTGTCAGTGTTGACTACCTTTATAAAGCAACTAACATGAGTAGACTTGTGTTGCTTTTCTCTGCAGGATTTTGTTCTTTTGCAGGACTCATTTAGAAATTATCACATAAATGCACAGGTTGTAGTTAGGTAAATTGTGTTCACCCTCTAACTTACTAATGGGAGTGGAAGGGGTTGGTTATTTAGATGGTGAAGAAAGCTTTTCCAAATCTTTTATTACAAAATTAATTGTTGCTAGGAGGAATAAGATTAAAGATGCTTAAATCTTTGGGATTGTTTTTAATTTGTGTGGCATTTTGAGAGAATGTTCTTACGTCTTTCCCTTCCCTATTTCTCCATGGTACTGTGCTCAAGTTAGGTCTGAGAAGCAAAGCTATTGGAAGAAATTTCATTTTGTTCCCTAATTATTAAGCTGGCACTTGGAAGATAATTTTTCCCTTCATGCACTGCCAATTAATATGTAAATGAGCTGATAAATATTTATATCATGATTTAAATTATGCAGGGAGTGCTTTCAGTGTACTCTGCAAATGAATTGTTCATGGACTTCAAAGTGCTGGCTGCTGTGCTAACGAGGGGAGATTTGCATAAGGCCCTAATCAGGCGCATACTGATTAAGCTTCATTATGGAAACTGCCAGCTGCAATCTTTGTTTCTATTTTATTAAAAAAAAGGGGAACTTTTCATGCTTCAGTCGCCTTGACAATGTCAGACACAGCTAGTAGGAGAGACTAAAAGTCCACAGAGCAACTGAAGTTTCTCTGTTCAGCTGAAGATTGCTATGGTGTAACTGAAGTTGTACTTTTTCCTACTCCTGACCCCCCTTCCTTCTTTTAAGAATAGTAGTATATGCGTTTTATTTTAGAAAGTATTTTTCTCTTTCCTTGGACTACCTAAATCTACAGAAGATTGCACAACAATGCTGGATTGCAGCGACTATGTTTTAGGTGGGTATCAGTTTCATTGACTTCTTGCAAGCATGTAATATGGAAATAGCGGTTGTTAAAATTGACTAAACATACAGGCTTAATTGCATATGTAGGATTGGGGGATGCATTTGAAATGTTGAAATCTGTCAGTGATTCAGTAGCAAACGCCTTCCCCATTCTTCATTTTTCTTCCAGAGAATCTTACTCTTCAGCATTGGAGAAATGGAGTTGCTCATGACTGTCAAGAATGGAAGCTTACAGAATTTTAAATTTTAAAACATTTGCCTTTTGAGAGAAATAAGAATTTGCTTACTTGTATATATTACTGTATCTATTCTAGAGTGTTAGGAGAATAATGTCATCCATTGTCGCTTCATTAGTTCATCTTATATTTTATTTGTGTGTGTAGGTTTCTGAACTGAAGTCATACTTCACTATTTAAAACAAGCAAACATTGCTAGCAGCCATTGCTTTTGATACCAATGTTTAGCTACTAACATTATCTCCTAGTTTAATTTCTATTAAATGAATGTTTTAATTTTATTTAAATATATATTTTTAAAGTTAATAGAATTTTCTACCTCCAGGACTTTTAATATTTAGCATTTTTAAATTTATGAAAAAGAATTTAGTTACTTTTAAATAAAAACAGCACCAATTGAACTGTTTTAGAATGATTATTTCAAGCTCTTCATACCTGGATTCATTTTCCACCATGATTTTCACTTCAGTTGTATTCAAGGGATTTTCATCTGGCCTTTTGAAATTTTGGGAATCTGATCAATTAATTTTGATAACTGTATCTGAGAATATTAATGAACATTAGCTGTATATATAGACTTCACTGTTAGCAGAACCATTCCCTCCATACCCCTTCTTATTTGTTGTGAAATTGTAACGATTATGTGGTTGGCTAACTTCAGAGTATCAGAGATCTGTCAGAATAGTACTAAGAATGAATATAGAAGTTAATTAGCATACGACTTCAGTACTGCACCTGTTATTTTCTGTCCTTGCTTCAGTAGAATACGTTTACTTTAGCATATAGAATTGGTTTAGTGCCATAATAAAACATATTTGCTGCATTTTATGAAAAAGAGAAAGACAGTTAAAATATGAATATGTTCAACTATGTGCTATCCAAATTATGGTGCCTTATAGCCACACCTTTGTATTGAAATACATCTGTCTAGTACTTTTGCATTCACCTTTAAATTAGACTCACTTTAGAATACAGGATTGTTTTTAGTGCCATAATAAAACATTAGATTTGCTGCATTTTATGAAAAAGAGAAAGTCATTGTTAAAAATAAGGATTTGTTTACCATGTTGTATCCAAATTATGGTGCCTTATAACCACAATTTGCCATTAAAAATACATTTGTCTAGTACTTTTGCATTCACCTTTAAATTAGACTCGTCTTGCGGATTGTAGCAGGATTCCAATTCTTTCTGAATTTTCTTCTTATATTGGTCAGCCAGATACCTCTGGGAGTTCACAAGCAGTTCATGGAGGTTCTGTTTGCTTTTGAAGTCCTCTTGAGCTACTTAATGTCACTGTATCATGTGGTTGTAAATTCATTACAGCAGTCTTGTAATAAGGCATAAGGGATTATCTGTCTTCCTTCAACTAAGTTCTAGACAATGTGAGAGCAAGTGCATACTATTATTGCAATACATCCCATTAAACATGTTTCCATTATATTGAAGTCAAAATATTGTATTTGTTTCAGCTTATGCCGAACATACACTCTTGCTCTGTCTGTGTGTGTGTGTGTGTGTGTGTATTTGATGCAGTCTAATAAATTCATTAAACTTTCAGAACAAGCATAGAATTTTCTGTTGTACAAATTTGTTTATAATTGGTGGAGATAGAAAAAATAATTTTTGAAGATTGAGTCTTTGTAAATAAGACATATTGCATATTTATATTGCAAATATTCAGAAAGTATTAGGGGCATGTGTGTGTGTGTGTGGTGTGTGAAAGAGAGAGAGAGAGAGACAGAGATAGAGACAGAGACAGAGACAGAGAAAACATTTTGATTTTTAGGCCAAGGTGTAATCATGAGGAAACTGGTCTTTTATATGAATGAATTAGTTTCACAATGGACAGTACTTTAACATCATTTTGGCATGATTTTGCATACTGACTATTACTATATGATCTGGCTCTGTTTCATATTATTCGGATAACTGCATGCATGATGCAAGAGTAAAGTTTGCATTATTGGTGAAGCAGTAGCTGCTGATATAATCACCTGTTCAAAGAAGAAAATGATAAAACTAGGGTGATAAAACTAGGATGTAGCATAATATACAGACACACATTAAACAGACATTCATATATACGTACACAACATGACATTTTCATACTAAGAATGATAACCCAAGCTTTATGATTATTTATTTAAATTTATTATACCCGTCCCATGTACTTTGACTGAAAAAAAAATCATTTTCATATTTTGGAAAAAAATACATCTTTAATGTTCAACATGAATTTTTCCCATGCTGTATTAAAACAGGAACAAAATATGTTCTGAAATCATCTGATTTGTATATAACATAATAATTTAAGTTTACATTGAAAATGAGCATATTTCTCCATGAGCAATAGAATTTTTTATTCTTGTGTTTCTCCATCACCATCTTGCATGCATAACCCAATTTTGCCCCCAAATTGCCTTCTAGCCTTTAGAGAAAATTTTTGGGGATGCCTGGAGCTTAAAAATAAGTAATGGTGGAAGAATGGAATTTGCCAATGAAATGTTATTGTTGGAATCAGACCAAAGTTTTAGTTTAAAAATCTGTTTTTGAAAACCTGAAAGTACTCATACAAGAGCGTTTTGCTTAATGCTGCATTGAAACAAACAACTTCATGGAATCCTCATTTTCAAGTTTGGAATTTGAAGTAATTTGTATAATGACAAGAAAATACATTGACAATCTGTAATATAATTTAATCAAGTTTCTAAATCTTCATTTTTCAAGTTACATGTGTGTTTTTCTCCCATCTCATTTTTTATCTTATGAAAAATGAATGACAGTTTTTGCCTAAAAGTTAATATTTATATATTACTTATTATTTTCTCAAGATTTGTTTGTACATTTGATAAAGTAAGTCAAATATTTTATTTCACAGGTTTGGAGGATTTGATTTTGCCTTTGGCAATTTTTACTGCAATTTTAACGCAGTCTTTACTTATAAATAAATACTATATATTGTCCTAAAATGGCACTCTATGGTCTCCTAGTGGTTAACTTTTCTAGTTTTTTGCTTGTAAACTTCTATGGAAGTCTGACAACATCCCCAGGTATCTGTTGTACAAGATTTGTTGATTATTTGAACTTTACAGTGTATGTTACTTGCTGACACCATTGGGCCTATCATTTTACTAAAACTCCATTTTAGGAGCATGTCATTCAAGCAGAGTAACAATTCAAGTAGGCATTCAAATCCAGATATTACTCCTGTCTTCTGATTTATAATTCCCAGGTTGAGTGACAATTTACCCCATTGCTTTCAGAAATGGACAGCTGTTCTTTCTACCCAGGATAAAGATGGCTGTGAATAGATGTGGGGAAAAATTACAACAGAAATAAACACAAGGCTTCTTGTACCAGGGATATTCCCTCACTATCAATTTTTACAGAACAGTTTAAGTTCATGAAGATTTAGTACATTAATAAAGGTACAAAAGACAAGCGGTTTATTGAGTGCTTTTGTTTACTTTATTTTTCATAATGTTCTAGAATAATTACCTGGATTGTAGTAATTAAAACCCTAAATTTGTCATAACTGGAAAGATGAAGAATGGATGGTATTTTATAAAGATAGCAAACCTATTGGCTACAATATCATTGTTTTATACAATTCCAACAGAAATCAGTTTGCTTGCAGAAAAGAGCCTGTTCATAACCAGGAAGCGATGGAAGAAAGTTAAATAAAGATCCAGGGTATAATGAACGATAGTACTTGAGATGGGCTCAAAGTTGTTTTTATGATTTAGGTTTTTGTTGTGTCATTTAAACGTCAGAACTATTCAGTTTTGTTTTCTTGATTTGTTATTTTTTACTCTTAGAAATACATAAAACTCCTACTATCAGCACAACATGTAAATACTGTATTGTTGTTAAATGGTAATGTTTGTATTACCATTGCACAGTGACAATATTGGGGAGATTTCACTGTTAGAGAAGGATTTCTTTCTTAAAAATACATGTTGGAATGTGTCATCACATTCAAGTTAGCATAGTAATACAATTGCACAGTGATAGCTTACAAATATCATGGGAACTTCTCAGAAGATGTACCCACATTAATACAAGAAATGTGATTGGCACTGAGAGTTACAGTGGAAGGAAAGTTAAACAACTTTGGAAAGTTGTATAAGAATTTCAGTAAAACAAATTTTAAATAAAACTCAGAAAATACCAATGAAACAGAATATCAGTGAAGGCTACTTGTTTAGCCAATATTTTTATTTATTGCCAAAGTAATTAATTCTAACAATGAAACACATAATTCTTATTCCAGTAGTTCTTTCTAATAGTAAATAGTATTTAAAATTTTGTAGTGATATGTGGAGATTTTTATGCCCTGGTCTTCTTTTAATATGCTGGTGAATGCAAACTTAGCAATTAGGGTACAGTGTACTGTAGACTGATAAATAAGAATGTCATAATAACTAGTCATAAAGATAGAATCAGTAGGACTTTTTTCTCCTAATCACTGTCTTTTTTTGTTGTTTATTTCTGATTCAGACTCAAGAATGAATACTCCGTCAGAAACCAGTAAACCTGTAAAAATGGAGAGCGGGGATGGGGAAACAGGTACAGATTATATAATACTTGAATCAGATTTCTTAATAATACCACAGTAATTACATGAACAGATTTACTTGCTTTCTACTTTTCTTTGTTCAGTATGGCAATAAGTTGAGCAAGGCATCTATGCATCAATCCTATGTAAATGTGTATTAATAATAGACATATATTTTGTCCTGAAGTATAAAGGGCTGTCCTTATTAATTCCTCTATTCATATTTGTGTTTATCCAATACATATCTTCTGTTTCATCCCCCCCCCCATGGTAGACAACCTGTTACATATAAAATGTGAAGTTGGCAATCTGTTGCTTTGTGTGTTTGTTGGCATGTTTGTGTTTGCTGTTATGAATAAAAGATATGGAGTAACAGAAGCAAAAAAATATTGACAACCTAGATTTCAGTTCTGTAGTAATTTTTGAGTTTAGCCGATTACATCAGTAGTGATAACAGGGCATTCCAAAAGTTCTGCTTTTTCAAGCTGTTCTTTAACATGTAAAACAACTATTTTAACTGACATTGTAAAGGTAGGTTATGATATTTGCAATGTGAGTTGGCAAATAAACAGTCTCAACAATAACTTTTAAGAATTTGTTTTGAACTCATTTTTTTATCTGTATCTGTAATCGTCAGCTGTTTTGAGCTGCTGTCTGTTTTTCTTTACCCTTTCAATTTCCTTTTTTTACATTGTAATTGTACATAGTATTTTGCTTTTGTCTGAGTACAACCATTTGTATTCAACACTAATTCTACTACAAAGTGATTTTTCTCATTTGATTTAAAAAATATTTTTAAACAATTTCCAGCCTTTATAACTATTGCTAAAAATAATCTTACAATGGCTTGGAGCAATATAAGTTAATAAAGAATAATATATGAATAATGTAGTTTACAATGATACACTGGGAATTGATTGGTTATTCCTTGAAGAAATGCTTTCTTTTTATCAATTGCTCAGTAATTTTGTCTGCAGTTAACATTTCTGCTTCATCCAGTATCATAAACATTTTAATTAAATTGTAAATTAAATAAAAAAGGGTCACTGAATTATATACAGGAATAGCAGGGTTGAGAACTAGAATGAGGCTTCAAAATATCTTTAAGCCATATTCTCTGATTAGTCAAATTATATCCCATTCTGTAAATTTCTCAGAGAAAATGGCCAAGAGGGCCCTTTCCCTCTTGGCCATTTCCACTGAGAAGGGCTTAGTCTCATTGTATGCAAGTTTTGATATATACAGTATCTTGCTCCAGTGGTGTGCTGATAAATATACAAAGCACAAGCCATCAAACAACTGGTGAAGGCTCTGGTCTCAAGTGACTCACAACATTCCCCAAAATGTAACAATTGGCTCTACTCAGTTGGAATTTATATATTGCTTACTTCAAAAATTGTAGGCAATTTATACCTCAGAACAGCAACAAGAAAAAATCAGTACAAGACTCCACACAGCCAGATTAAATATTCTCCTTAAGCAGTTGCCTCAATTGTTATCTCATCACACCAAACACTAACTGAAAAAGCAGAATCTTCACAGCTTTTGAGAATGCTAGCAAGTTAAGAGCAATCTTAATGTTGTTGCAAAAGGGACTTTTTATTTAATCTCCCATCTTATTTTGAAGGAGAGAATCCTCAGCCTGCTGTATTGGCTATATGGAGTGGACATAATCTGTTTGGATCAATAATTTTTACTGACAATAAAGAGTATTAATAGAGAATGACTAAGACCTTCAATTGGACCTGGAAGCCAACAAGTAATCAATGTAGTATCTGCAAATACTGGTTATTCTAGTGCTTGCAACTGTATTTTGTATCAACCATAACTTCTGACTTGCCTTTAGTGGCTTCCTCATGAAGAGCAGGGTGTACTAATCCAACAAGAAGCATATATGTGGTTGTTGCTAGAGCCTCAGGTCCAGAAAAGGCTCCAGCTGGGACACCAGCTGCATCTGGCCAAAGAGTGTGCTCATTATGGCCTCCACTTGCTATTCCAACAGGAGCATAAAGACCTGGGGGACCCCATAAGTTGTAAACCTGTTCTTTCAGGGGAAGTGAATCCTGACCAGAGCTAGTGATGGAGCAATTCTGGAATTAGACAAAACTTCCATCTTGCTGTGATTAATGCTAAGCCTGTTGTCCAGTCCCACACAGCCTACAAACACAAGGACAATACTTCTATAGCATCTTCTGCTTGTCCTGAGGTAGAAATGTACAGTGGGGTATTATCTACATACTGATGGTATGTCTCAGATAACCTCGTCCAGTGGTTTCATGTAGATACTAAAAAGCAGGAGATGCTGAGGAAGGTATAGAATCACTGATTGATAGGATTATTTGCCACTGAGAGATAAAGCAGGATAAAGAGCAGTACTCCCCATCTAAATGGATAATTTCTGATGTCTGAGGAGCTGCCCCAGGTTTTGTGTCATATTGAAGCTGTACTGTAAAAAGTAGGCAGGATTATGTCTGGTCATCTTTAACAGGAACCAGTGAGAATTGCATTCTGTCTTTGTGCCTAAACCTTGACTGATAAAATGCTTCATCTAGCATCTTCTCAACATTTGTTAAATAAAAGATTGGAGATAGATAGTAGTTGTCTACAATGGCTGGGTTAGAGCATGGTTTTTTGAGAAGTTTTCCCCATCTCTTCCAAGTCTGGCAGTACCATTCCTTCCCTCAAAGAAGCACTCAATAGCATCTAATGTAGTTCTTGTCTACTATCTAGTTTCACTAAACGTTGCTAACTCACATATTTGAAAATCTCTAAAGTTAAGATATTTTGTTGAAGCTATAGGTTAGATAATAATTCTTAATTGTCCAGTGCTCATATTATATTCATATATTGTATTCAAATAGAGAAAGTAGTACTTTTCCATTTCTTTCCAAGAACAGAAATTCTGGTTAAGTTATGTTCAGCCTTGAGGAAGTTTTAAGTAAATTGTTTACTCCTGCCATCAAACCCAGGTATAGTATCCTTGGAAGAATCCATTTGATAAAAAGTGTTCAAGCATCATAATATATTTTAAATGAAACAAATATTAGAACCTTTTTTTATTTTTCACCTTTTGCTATATTAATATTTTACATTTCCATGCTCACATACTTCTGTGATCTGGTTCCATGTTGTACTTGTTCTGTATCGGTTGTCCCAAAGTTGCTTTTTCAAAAGGCAAATGGACTTTCTTTGTTTTTCTTTGAAAAAGCACCTTTGGGATGACCTGGATGACTGAGAATCTCCATAGGCATTCTGTATCGGTTGCATGACTTCTAATGGCTGAAAGGCTTTTGAGATTTTGAGATATTTTGTGACATGTTGAGGGCTGTTCTATTCAAGTACTCAGGGCTATTGACCAGTTATATCAAACAAAATGAATACAAAGTATCTGCAAGACTTAAACTATCAATTGTTCCTCTTAAATTGCCTCAAAAATGCAAAAAAAGCAGTCTAGATTTATAGCTTCACTCCTTCGAGGAATCTAGCGACCATTAAAAAAAAATCTGGTGGGCTGCATGTAGCCCCTAATTTAGTCCTACATAATTTAGGACATAAATAAAGATGTTATATTACTATCATATTTTGAAAAACCAGCACTATTTCAACTTAATTTCAGCAGTATTAGATTTTAGCCTTTCCCTTTCATCTTGTTCTCTTTCTTTTCTCCTCATTCCTCTTAATTTCATGGATTATTTTATTCAGGCAGCTCTTTTTTAATTTATAATGTAAATGGCAATGTTAGATCTTGTTTTATGGTTATAATATTTAGTCTTATTTTAAGTTTATTGTAAAGTTTTTTGTCTTAATATTTGAAGTGCTTTTTAATTTTCTTAACACTATTTATTCAAGTGTTCTGATTACAAGTAATCCTTGACTTACAACAGTTCATGTGTGACCATTGAAAGTTACAATGGCATTGAAAAAAACTGACTTATGACCATTTTTCACATTTACAACTGTTGCAGCAATTCCATGGCCATGTGATCAAAATTAAGATGCTTGGCAACTGATTTGCATTTATGATGGTTGTAATGTCCTGATGTCATCTGATCTTCTGACAAAGTCAATGGGGAAGCTAGATTCAACTAACAACCATGTTACTAACTTAACAATTGCAGTAATTCATTTAGCAACTGTGGCAAGAAAGATTGTAAAATGGGGCAAAACTCACTTAACAAATGTCTCATTTAGTAGAATATTTTTGGGTCAACTGTGGTCGTAAGTTGAGGACCACCTGTATTACATTTTCATTTTGTCATTCCTTTCATATTTCCCCAAACTCTTACGAATTCATTGTGTTTTATTTCATTTATGAAGTGCTACATAACACTTGAAACCCCAGTATTGGATAAAACTCTTCTGCAATACAGTATGTGTATCTTTCATGTACTGAGAACTTCCTCCAATTGTTCATGAAGAATGAATCATTTTAATAGTGATTGCCAATTTAGTGATCTGAGATTGCATAGCACTTGTTACATAGCACTTGTTTTATTTTTTGTTTGGTTTCAGACTAAGACTTCTTGGTTTCTCTCAATTTTTAAGGTGATATCATAGTTCCTCCAGCAATTTAGCTTCTATATGTACTAATTGTCTTAGATCTTGTTTTGTACTTTATTATGTTGATCTTTCTATATTTGTATTCCTATCTAGTTGGATTTTTAATTTTTATGATGGAAATTTTAGTAGCATTATTCTATTGTAAGTTATTAATAAGTGGCTTTAAAACAGAACAGTAAATATGTAATATTAAAAATTTACTAAATACCAAGACTTAAAATACAGGCATTTTAACATCTTTGTCTTTGAATTGCTACTTGGATTTTAAGGAACCAGCATTTTTTTCAGAATTGTCTTTTAAGAAGAATTTTAATTGGCTATAACTTTGCTTTTCTAGGCACACAAACAAATGGCCTAGACTTTCAGAAACAGATGGTGCCTGTTCCAGGGGCAATCTCCACAGCCCAGGCGTTCCTTGGACATCTTCATCAGGTAAACATGTTTATTTTTTCTTTTATACAGACCTCTTGAAAAAATGTCACATAAATAATTTTTATGTTCAGGATTAACACACTATAAGGCTGATATCTTAATAACTTCTATAAAATCTGCCAGATTCTGGAAATATTTAGCAGCCAATATATGGAAGAAAATTGCAAATTGCAATGGAAACAACAAAAAAAGCTCAATTGTTTCTTTATAAAAAAAGTACATCATGATCATGTACAGTGTTTCATACTGCTATTGGAAGGAATCCATCCATACCCACAAAATTACACAATGTTCTGAGCACATGATACAATTGCATATATTAAATAATTGCAGAAATTATGTACAGTGATAGGTTTTTGGAATATAGATGCTGTCAAAAAGACGATTAACAGAACAATGAAATAACTTCAAATTATCTTAAAACCAAAATTCAGCTAAAAGTTGTTACATAAAATTCGATTCTTCAAGAGTGAACTAGAGGCTGCAAATCATAATTGTTACCACTGCTTGGACTATTGCTTATTTTCAGTTTCTAAGTAAAAGCTATCGATAACTATTGATGGCTTTGGAATCCATTTGATTCATTTATCTATTTGTAGCAGGATCACTTTAATAAGGAGAATCAGTTTGATGCAGTAGTTAAGGCATCAGGCCAGAAACTGGAGACCATTAGTTTGAGTACCGACATCAAGTTTTAGGTACAAGCCAGCTGGGTGATCTTGGGTGACACTCCCAGCTACAGGAAGGAGGCACTGGCAAATCACTTCCAAAAATCTTCTTAGGAAAACTACAGGGACTAGTCCACACAGTTGCCAGGATGTCAACACTGATTCAAAGATACATATGCGCACGCACATACAAACACACCACCTAATCATAAGCAATAAAGAGTTTAAAGAGTTTCATGCCTTACTGAGTTTGATTTCATTTGATTGGATATATGTACTTGGATGGAAACATGACTAATTCAGACACTTGATTTTAAAACCCCTTGTTCTCAGACACTAGAAACCTAAGTGCTAAACAGATAATTAGGGGGTAGTTAAAGAAATGCTAGCAGAAGAATTTCCAGTAGTCATCATGAATGAGATGAAGGATTTTGACAATGAATTTATATTCTAATTATTTTAATTTAATTTTTGTTTTGTTTTACAAAGCAAGTGCTGTTTGGCAAACATGGAGATAAATATGTAAAAATAGATGAAGAGGTAGCACAGTGATTGTTTGAATATACTGTACATTAAAATATTTCAGTAAAACACTATTTTTAAAAAGTGGCAGTTGATAGTAAAAAATAATTTTCCATTACAGGTTCTTACTATCGAAAAGAAAATAATCTGAATTAGGAGACTGCCACATAAAAAGTAGTTGAACAAAAATAGTTTCTTGACTGTTTCTATTGTCATATTCAAAGTAGGATGACAGATTTTTAAAACCCATGTTTAAATGAGATGATTATTCATTCTAGAAGTCAGGAAGTAAGTGTAGTGCAATTAAGGAGAGAAATAAGAGTTTCATATTCTAATATATCACACATTTAAAGCTGTAACTTAAATCATAATTTTACAATGCACTGGCATTTCCTAGACTTGTAAATTGTTTGATTATATGGAATCTTTTGGCTACCTTAAAACATCTAATAAATTAATTATCTTATAATGTGTTAGCTTTGGTGAGATAAAAAGACAGATTCTTGCTTGCCTATCCCTTTTCTCTGTAGCATGTATTCTTTATGTGATAAGTGCATGGAGGTTCTTGCTCAAAAGAATCAACTTTGTAATATAATATTTTAAATTGTGCATTCCCTCTTGCTTATTTTAGGGTACTGCCAAAATCATACTTGTATGTTGGAGTAGAAAAAAGGGAATGGGTTGAGATTTCCAATTGTTTCTCCAATACTGATCTTATAATATGTCAAAGAGGCTTTTAATGTTGTCATGGTCGGAGGTTAATTTGTCAGACACATCGCAAACCCTGCCTCCAAATTCTGAGGAGCACATAACAAATGCTTTTATTTTGTTCCAAAATTGAAAGTGAATTTTGATTTGGAAAGGACAGCATATGTTTCCCTTCTGAATTTGTTTAAAATATTTTATTTATTTGTTTGGGAAATATTGGAAATTTGAAAAATGTTACTATAGCCTAGAATAGATTACCCCTTCTCACATTTACTTTTTTAAGTGGAGAACAGTTGTCTTTTTTAAAAAGGGTTTTTTCACTGATTTGTAAGAATAAATGGCTGTCAGGTATTTTTCTCCCATAAAAGTAAAGAAAGGCATGATCAGGTATTGCAATCTATGAAAATTGGTTAGCTTAACCAAGTTTGGTTATGCTTCTTGATGAGATGTGCAGGAAAAATATCTTAGTAAACAAAATCAATGTGACTTGGCTTGCTTAGCCTTGGGTCATATGATGTTCACTAAAACTGAAATGTGATAGAATATTGGGTGTTTGAGGCTAATGCAACAAGACAGTAATACACAAAATGATCATTGATGATGCTAGGATACATGCTTGTAATCGATCAAGGAACATGCATGAAAATATAGATAATGCTACACATGTATCAATTTTAACCAATACACGTATTCTAACAATTCAATAATTTTGTCTGTACTACTTCTATTGAACATCTTCCATTCATCCATTGAGCACTATCCCTAAGCTTTGTGTGCTGTTTATTTTAAAGAATACATTTTAAAATCATTTAGAATGTATATAAAATTGTCAATGGGCAGTAGGTATAAAACAAATTCAAACGTGTCTTTTGCCATCTGTATACTACTAAACTCTTGAGTTTGTTTGTACTTTTCAATTGGTGAAAAGGTGCATCATAGGAACACCATTTTTGAATCAGCATACCTCGGATGGACTAACTTACAGAATGCGTATAAAATCTGAGAATTAAATGTAGGAAGGTTGTGGCAGCTTTAGTGGCTGCACTGCCACAGTCAGCTGTAGTCACATGATAGTGATTTCCAAACATTCACTGCCAGTTTCCTACAAGGAAGCTCCGTGGGAAAGGCAGCAAGAAGTCAGAAGTTGCTCCCGTTCCCACTGCTTTTTTGCTCACCCATAGTTATTCTGCCATTTTGTTTAGGTAAGGGAATATTTTTGAAATGATTGTGGGTCACAATGGGTCACAATTGTCTGGTTAACTATAAAATGTTCAATGATATCAGCTTGTGTTTTGTTTTTTTATGTGGTTTGCAAGATTAGTTGGCAAAACGTTTTAGCATTTTTGCAAATGTGTGTGGTCTATTGTGCAAGTTGATATCCGGTTCATACTTTCATAATAAAAATATATATGTTTAAAACATTATTCAGAGCTGCCTTGGAGTTTACATTTAGTGAGGGGAGTAATACTATCTGTGACAATTAGCTTATTTACAATATAGAATGAGTTTATTTAAAAATAAAATTTAGGCTATACAGATATGCTTTTTTCAAGAGGCAACTGGACTTTTTGTTTTTCCTTTGAAGATGTTTTGCTGCTTATCCAAGAAGCTTCTTCAGCTCTGACTGGATGGTGAGGAATGTAAGGATTTATACTCCTTGCAGACAGCTGGACATTTCCATTCTTTTAGCAGGTCGCTAAGGTCACCTGGAGGTTTATCTGTGTCATCAGGGTCAACTAAGTGGTACAAATTGGTGTGGAGTTTTCTTGGAATTGCTGAAAGGACTGTGTTGTAGATTAGAAATAGATTATGTTGTATCCCTCCCTCTATTAAGAGGTGGCTGTTCAATTTTGACATAGATGGCCTCTTTGACCTCTTTCAAACCAGCGATCCTCTCTGTTCAAAATATGGACTTTGTTGTCTTCAAAACAGTGGCCTGTGTCTTTTAAATGCAGATGGACTGTTGAATCTAGTCCTGATGTGTTTGTTCTCCGTCCGTTTATGAAGTGGCTGTTTCGTTTCCCCAGTGTACAGATCTGCAAATGGTTCGCCACATTGTACTGCATATACCACGTTGTTCAGTTTCTATCTGGGTGTTTTATCCTTGGGGTGGGCAAGCTTCTGCCTTAGTATATTCTTAGTGTATTGAGAAGCGAAACGTCTTCAAAGAAAAACCAGAAAGTCCAGATGCCTCTTGAAAAAAAGCACCTTTGGGACAGCCATGACCTGGATGACTGAGAATCTCCATAACTATACTGATATATTTACTGCAGAACATAGCATCATTCACAATTATCTAATGAGATTATTTTTTTAAAAAATGCAGCATGTTGAACTTAGTTTTCATTAAAATGGTCTTAAGTACTTTTGCAAATTATATGTAAGATTAATTAATGTATTCATAATTTGATACTACAAAAAGATTGAAACAGCAAAAAATGAAAGTTTTTACTTTTGCCATATCTCTACGACAGTTATGTTGCAATGCTGGTTTGCAAACCTCTCTAATGAATACTATTCTATCTTGTAATACTACTGAACAGTTTAAACTGGATATTGGCACTGCTGATAGAAGCTTTTTTTACAGGATAATTACTTGTTTGGTGACAGATGGCATGCTTATACTTTTGTGGAATCCAACCCAGAAATGTAGGAAAAGTTTGAAAAGAGTATTTGCTTATATACTAACTACCTTGTTTATGTCTCCTATTTACATATATCATATGCTACCTGAATAAAATGTTTGAGTTCCCAGAGCTATGCTGTAGTTCAACAGAGTGTATAATATATCTTTTTTGGACTTTTAAAAAAACATAAAGTGCTATAATCTTAACATTTTAAGATATCCTTTCTAATGTTGTACAATAATGTGATATTACTCTATTCCTGATTTGTTGCTTGGGATGCGTATTGCTTACAATATTTAGGTTTTATCCCTATTCAATTATTTACTCCTTCAACCAGAGAATTATTCAAAGCTGTCTTATTCAGCTTTTGCTGATTCTGAATTTTGATGTCAAACACTTCAAAAATAAGTGTTGCCTCAGATGCCTCAGACTAACCATAATTGGAAATCAATAAGTAGCTATAACTTTCTTTGTCAAAATTGGGTAATTTTTAAAAATATAATAGGCCCTTGTAAGCAGAGCAAACTTTTTTTGGTATTTTTTGTGATAACCACAATTAAACTTTTTTTAAAGAAGGAAGCAGATAATACATTACTTGTTCCCCTTCTGAAGGGAACATATCTTTGGGAAAATTCATGTCCTTTATAATTTGGAAGTTTGTGTTCTTATGAAAATGATATACAACATGGCAGAAACCTCTATTTTAAAAAATCATTAAGCATTTGTAGAAGGATGCCCTGATCTCTTTGAGACAAACATTTTAAAATTTTTCATTGGTAGTGATTTTTAACCTATAAAGAATGGATTACCACCCACAAATCTAGGTTCACACAACATACTAAAATCTGAAGAAAATAACGTTTATTGAGATGCATATCATCTATGATTCTGTATTCCACCAAATTTCTAATGAACTTTTAATGAGATTCTAATTTTAACTGCTTCATTAAAAAATGCTGTTTTGATTTAGTCAGCTCCTAAATCTTTCCAGACCAGTTCAGTTATGCAATGGGATTCAGCCTCCTAGCAAATTTCATTCATTATGATTTCATATCAATGTAGTTTTCTTGGTAATACTGCCATTGCATTCTGCTAAGTAGAATATTTTTAACCTATTTAACTATAGCGTTAGGGGTTTAAGTAGTATTTAAGACATAATACTTACTATGTGTTTTTCAAGCTGGGAAACTTTGCAATCATTTTACTGATTCTATTCATAAAAATGAATTATTTTTATAGGTTCAGCTTCCTGGATCAAGTTTACAAGCTGCTGCCCAATCCTTAAATGTACAGGTAAGAATTACTATAAATTTGTCATCTGTCTCAGTCCATGTAGTTGAAACATGAATAGTGTGACACAATAATCATTAACTTAGGTTTCAATAGCAATTAATGCTGTTAAAACTATTAAAAAGAGTTCCTTTTATATTACAGAAGTAGATATCATCATCCTCATCATTTTATCCTACCTTTTTAATATATCATTTTGGAAAGTTATACAGTGTTGGAGAAAATACATTTATTTTCAGTAGTTGAATCTAAAACTTGTTCATTTCTACCAAAGATATATAGCTGACTGAATAAGCTTTGTGTATTGTATGATGCTATACCAAATTGTGATCCTCTGATTCTTACTATTAAGATATTCAAGCAATATATTAAAAAAGAAAATGAATACAACAAATAGTATTTTGAAGTGGCTTCATTATAAGAATGCTAAAGACTGAAGACTATTCTTGAAATCCTCTAGAACACACATCTAGTTACAAATGATGCTTCTGAAAGGAGTAGGAAAAGTGACCTTCTTTTGTAAAAAAGAGGCTGAACATTGACTTGGTTGTCATGGTAATTTTTCAATCCCAGAGAGAGATGTTGGCAAACAGGCTATATCTCCAGTGCAGAATGTTTACAGTCCTGTGCTGTAATTATCTTTCAATGACTGGCAGAATTAATCAGAGCCTCTATGTTAATTAGCTTGCTCTGCGGTCCCCAAAACAGGTGGTGGAAAATATGCAAATCTATGCAGAATTTTAATGTTCTCCATAAGTGATTTTAATTTGCATAAAACCCTCTTTGGGCTCCCCCCCCCCATCTTTCTTTTGCTTTCTTGCTTGCATTTCCTACCTTGTGGCTATATATTAATTTGTTTTTCTATAAAATAGTTTAAGTATGTAAACTGAGCTTGCCATTATAAATACCAGAACTTCACTGATTAGAAATAATATTTGTATTCTGAGTGTTGGTTTTCTTTCCCTTGGTACTTTTTGGTATACAAACATTTTAGTATCTTGTTTTAATTGAATGCCATATTGATAAAATGGATACATGGAAATTGTGATCCTGTGATCCAATTCAGTGTATTAGTATTGGTTTTCCCAGTAATTAATAGGGTTGGGCAATGTCACATACTTCGTGAAGGTGTGCATCTAAGAATTATCAGTAACATTGCATTGACTAGGAAAGTTTGGAAGCTTTAGCAGCACTAATTAATGTATTGGTTTAAACCAATGCATAAGTGATAGGGAGATAATAAATCAGAGTCTTTATGTATTCAACATCTTCATTTCTATCCAACTTTGAAAATAACCTGAAATTACTGCTCTTTTCTTTTGTTCCAAATATTTTGTTTTTTACTTGTGTGAAAGCAGATACAACCCCATCTATTATCTATGCCTACTTATAGAAACGAATAAGCTTTTTAAAGTGTTTTTTTAAACAGATTAATTTACAATCAATGAACAGAGAAAACACTACAGTAGAATATGTTTTTATCCACACTAATAACTGCTGTGTTCTACAAAGTTTGTATTTTTCTTTCTCTAGTCTAAATCTAATGAAGAATCTGGGGACACTCAGCAGCCAAGCCAGCCTTCACAGCAGCCTTCAGTTCAGGCAGCCATACCGCAAACACAGCTTATGTTGGCTGGAGGGCAGATAACTGGGGTAAGATCAGCTGTAGTGAATGAGAATGAGCAACCTTCTCAAGTTGTGGTATTAGCCAAACAACCCATAAAAGGAAAATGAAGTAATCCCAGTGAACCTGAATTTATCAATATTATGCATTCCTGTAAATCTCTAACAAGATGATAAAACTGAGATTGTTTTGGTTTTCCTGATAATTACTCTGTGTAAAGAGAGAAAGTACAAAAATTCTCTTTGCTGTTTCTTCTAAATATTGCATTTTCATAAACGATATTCTGGATTCTCATAGAGTAGTCTTTTGATCTCTAAACCCAATATGTTGTATTAATGTTTAAGTTTCACACTTTTAGTTTTATATGTGGTGGCAATAGTTGTCCTTGCTGGCTACGACAATATATTTAAATATAAATATATTTGAAATCTCCTAAGCAGCAGCAGCTGTACTGAAAAATATTAATGATTATAGATATAGATAATTTTAACAAAATCTCTTAGTCTAAACTGTTAGTGCAATTTTACACATTTGTTTTCTACTCTTCTGAAACTCAAATATAAATTTTAGAAGATAAGCAATTTGTGATGAAACCAGTAGCATCATAGAAATGGCAAGGTAACTTATTACATGATTGAAATAAGAAATGTATTGGTGTCTCTGAAGTCACAATAAAATCATTCTCATATTCATGAATATCGAATCAGGTATTTTAATATTCATCCTAAAGTGTAACTTTGATTATATGTTTTGGTTTGTTAGCATTCTCTTTTTCATATAGAAAAATGAACCCTTAGATTAACATTTTAAAATTTGGCATGAGATGAAAAGCTCTTTATATAGGCTTTTCATTTGAGCAAATGTATGCCATAACAATAGCAAAATAACATATAAATCACAATTTTACTGTAATCTGACTATCATTCTTTAAGGCTTATGATAAGATTATGTGTGAATGTTTGCATGGACTATTCAGCATCCTTCAGGCTTATTGAAATGCTGTCTGGGTCATATTGCTGAAATGTTCTTGCCTGTAATACAGGGAGTGGATCCAGGTCTTTGAACCTAGCAGCTCTCTCATTACAGAAACTGGGAAAAATATTAATGTGTCAGAGGGAGTTCGATGCCACCTGTTTCATAGAGATAATGCATGTTTGGAAACTGGCAGAGATGTCAACTTACCAGCTCAATGTTATCAAAACAAAAAGACAGACGGAAGAAGGGGTACCTTGGAAAGGAACAAATGGTACACATGTTCCTCATCTATATCTTAAGGCATAATGGGGACGATGGAACATGGCAGGGATTCATACTAATATGAAGCAGCTGGAGTATTATCAGTTGTTTGGTAACCACAGCCATATTGCTATTTTTCATTTATCTGGCTAATCGCTTGTGCTTCTGGTGGATGTAAATTTCCTTTCAAAGCCTGTCAATGATGGCTTGTTCTTTTTGCTTGCTGTTTCCTGTCAGTGCTGTTCTCTCCATTGCTTGCTTGCTAATTACCTTTTTCACATTAATCTTGAAGAGGAGTCATAGAGAATCTTTCTTCTCTGATCCCAGCGGTATGAATGGTCACAAGCACATGCCAGCCCCATTTGGGTGATGTAAAATTAACTGTATAGCTTGGTTTTTTTTATTGAAGCAAAAAATGCTTAGTATGAAATAGCTTTGTCTAATAAAAACTTAAGAAAGCAACTTTTCCTTTCTTTTATTAATTAATGTCCTAAAACTTGTTTCTAGCTTACGTTAACACCAGCCCAGCAGCAATTATTACTACAACAGGCACAGGCACAGTTGCTGGCAGCTGCAGTGCAGCATTCAGCCAGTCAGCAGCACAATGCTGCAGGAGCCACCATCTCAGCTTCTGCTGCAACGCCCATGACACAGATTCCTCTATCTCAGCCGATACAAATTGCACAGGTGAGGTTCAAACTGTTAATGGTTTTAGTTGGCCAAATATATCTTCTTTTGTTGTTCACAGAACAGCTGAAGTTTAGATCCATTGTATATTGTGTTGTGAGAATGTCTTGGGTACCCAGTAACTACTGTGCCATATTCTTGTTGCAGAAAGTTTTTAAATCTATCACTGTTCAAGGAAGGAAGAAAGGAAATAAAAAAAGTAGAAAGTGAGAGTAGGACTTAGTTGATAAAGCTGAACTGTGGAATCAACAAAGCAAAACTTCATGTCCAAATCTCCATATAACCTCTAGAACCAGGGTCCTCAAGCTGTAGCCCATTTGAACCGGGCCACACAAGTAACAGGTGAGCATGTATGTGTGTGCACCTCCACTTGTGTGAGTAGCATGTGCATGTACCTTCTACTCTCACAAATGGAGCTGCATGCGTGAGCACATGTGCCTGCCACTCACAAAAAACTATCTCCTCTCCCCCTGCAAGGCTATCAAGCCAGAAAGATTGAGGACTGCTGCTCTGGAACCTTTTACACTGTAGACTGAAGAAAATAGTTTCATCATTTCCTTTATCATTAACAACATAGCTTTTCTTATTTGAATTTCTATTATAACTTACCACCAAATAACTATTTCTTATAATAGATGTAGTCATTGGAATCAATGATTTAGGAGATTGTCCAAATGGCACATAGACCATTAAGTCAAAGTCCTTGTGCTGGATATAGGAATCAAATTAATTCATTAGTGGCAAATGATAAATCAGCCTCTGCCTCTACCTGAATACATGTAGTAAAGGGAAGACCTTTAATATTATTAGGGAACTGCTTTATTGTTATAAATGTTTGATCTTGGCCATTAATTTTAATGAGATTTTGATGAGATTTTCAAACTCTGTATAAAGTCTTTAAGCAGATCTTTAAAAATTATGTGGTGATGTTTTTTGCCTTCTGTCTAGCTTCTGTTACTAATATTGTGATATGACAATATTATATGATAGACTGATGGATAATATAAATAACAAAGCACATTTGCATATCATAAAATAATCTATTTTTACCATTCTGCTTGTTGAGTAATTTGTTACCTCTGATTTTCCAATGTTTCAGTGGTCATCACCTCAATCCATCAGTACAATTCCTGGTATTTATTTTTTAACATGGAAAAACAGTAAACATGATGATGATGATGATGAATTAGTCTTGGCCATCTACAAAATGTGCATTGCTTCATTTATATTTCATTCCTTTCCTCATGCATAAATGGGGAAATCCTACACATTTTGGTGGCTAGAGAGGAGAAAAGGTAACAGAGAAAGACAGTATCTTTTCCGCCTCTAAAAATCCCAGCTGCTTGCACAGAAGTAGGTGCATGTAAAAAGAGACAGAACCCATTAGATCTTCCTGTTATTAAAGGCTGCAGCAGAAAAACTCAGTGGGATCTGCCTTTTTCATGAATCAGTTGACCGATAAGAACAAAAATGGCTTTTGTCTTGCCGTTTCACAACTTTCCTATTAGCAAGGGACAGGAACAGCAAATAAAGGAGGCAGCCTGAAGCATCAGCATTTACTATTAAAGATTTATTTCTGTTATTGACATGACAGCAAATCTGAAAACCTCAAAAGTTTTTCAGTGGAAGGGGCAATAAAATTTATTTTATCACATATTGTTCCATATATGCCTTCAAAGGTGTATGTAGGTACATTGTGTTCAGTGAATAAGATGTTTGGAGTTCTTCCTTTGGCTTTATTTTATTCTGAGAAGGAGAAGATGCTTAGTTTTGGATATCTCATATGTTTTCCTTCTTGAAGGATCTGCAGCATCTACAGCAGCTCCAGCAACAAAATCTCAATCTGCAACAGTTTGTCTTGGTGCATCCAACAACCAACTTGCAACCAGCACAGTTTATCATCTCACAAACACCGCAGGGGCAGCAGGGTAAGCAAGACATTTCTGAGATGATCTTTTAGAGTTTTCATACAGCAAATTCTTGTATTTTTGAGACACCATTTTTTTAAAAAATGGTTACAGGCACACTTCTTTTGGGAGAAGAAGAAGAAACTGTTCTATTGGAACCATCTGACTAGCTGTAGTCATCTGATCAGGATGTATCTATTCAGTGTCCCTTTATAAGAATCATTCATTCTGTATGAAAGATAAAGAAATATATTTTTAAAATAGTTTTTCTTCTAATTGCCCACTGATTAATCAGCAACAAATTTACATTTCTTTGGAATGTTTAGAAGTTGTTCAGCTATATCACTTACTTGAAGCTTAGCAAATAAGAGTAATAGTTCCCGAAGTGAAATACAGGG